>JAJKFI010000082.1:440552-475405 GCA_029204185.1 Lerista edwardsae | reverse complement strand
GATTGATTGATTGATTGATTGATTGATTGATTGATTGATTGATTGATAAGCTGGAGCAGGTTCAGAAATGATGAAGGGGTTTGGGAACCATGCCTTGTGAGGAACACTTAAAAGAGCTTAATTAGCCTGGAGAATACCAAGGGGAGAGATGATAGTTGCCTTCAAATAACTGAAAGGCTATCACGCAAGGGGAGTGTTTGCTCTCTGTGGCTCTTGTGGGCAGAACTAGAACCAATGGGTTGTAGTAGATTTCAGCTAGACATGTTTTAGGGAAGTAGATCTAGACTAGCTATGAGGAAGGATTTCCTAACTGTAAGAGCAATCTGCTTTGTGCAATTGTGGGCTCTCCCTCATTTTCAGGAACTGGATGGGGTGGCCAATTGTCAGGGATGCTTTGTAGTGGCTGCCTGCACTAAACAAGGAATTGGACTAGCTGAACTTCAAGTTACAGTCCAACACTAACATTCATGATGGTGTGAATTTGTAAAGAGTTAAATGCTTAATTTTGTATTACTGGCCTTTTTTTTTTCTTCTGGGTTGGTGGAAACCTTGGCTTCTCAGCATGTGGAAGAGAGATGCTATTGCTCCATTATGCTATTCCACTTTCCAGATTCTAAAATGGAAATACGTTTTAAGGAATATTTGATTAGCATTATTTGTTTTGTCTGAATTGTGAATTTTCCATGTGTAAATAATGTTTAGAATCTAGAACAGGGATTTTCAAACGAGTGCGCAATGGCACATTAGCGTGTGCAAATGGTCTGCAGGTGTGCCGTGGGAGTTTGGTGAATGAGTCATTTATTAGAAGTAGGGCCATTGGGGGATGTAAGCCCCCTACTGGTAGCACAGTGTGCCTTGTCAGTTGTCAAAAACACTGATGGTGTGCCTTGACAATTTTAGCATCTTCTCAGTGTGCCGTGAGATGAAAAAGGTTGAAATCACTGATCAAGAAAAAAAATCACCAATGACCAGAACAAAAGTGATCAGTAAGATAGGAAGGAATATAATTTTAGGCTTACCAGGAAGTGGGTGTTCCAAGTTTTATTTGTTTATTTACTTGAAGAATGTATACCCCGCCTTTCCCATGCCAAAGCAAATGCCCCAGGTGGCTTACATGAGCAGGCTAGTCTAAACCACCATTTTTCAATGTTGTTGTTTTTTTAACGAATATACGGTATTCTGTGATTCACTAAATACTCAGTCCCAGATGAAGCCTTCATAGTGTGGTTCATAGTGTGATGAGCTGAGTGTATCCTGGAACTAAGTTCCTTCTGGAACTAAGTGCCTCAGAACCAAGTGCCAGGTAGGCGAGTTAAGCAGCTGTGCGAGTTCAGCAGCAGGGTGAGGAAGCCAGGGCCCCAAAACACTGCCCTTCAGCTTCTGTGAGGAGTAGCCAATTCCCACATCTAATATAGCTATGCAGGCAGACAGACAGCAGTGGGGTGGGGGCTATCCAGTGTTTTGCACCAAGTGCCACATGTATGACTATATGCCTCTTGGGCATAAGTTGTGGGTGTGTCCTCGCTGCAAGGAGCTCCAAGCACTCAGGGAAGGAGTCTGCTCCCTACAGTCCTTGGTTGCGGACCTGGAGAAGCAGGGGCAGGTGGAGAGGGACAATGGTGAGACTTCCGGGGACTTGCAGGCTTCGTCCCACCCTCAGAGGGGCAGCTTCTTGGCTGCTGGGGTAGGAAGTCTCAGGGATGGAGGACGTCAGCCTGGAACAGAGAGAAACAATCCCCCCCAAAAGGATCTCTTATTCAGGTAATGGGCCCATATCCAGTCGCACTAAGGATACTCCTCGGCAGGAAGGGGGTCGGAGCCTTGTTTGCAGTGGGAGATTCTATAATTAGGAATATAGAGAGGGGTGTGTGTGACAGATGTGAGGACTGCATGGTGACATGCCTGCCTGGTGCGAAGGTTGCGGACATCACGACTTGTCTAGATACATTGATAGAGAGTGCTGGGGAGGAGGCAGCAGTTGTGGTGCATGTTGGCACCGACGGTGTGGGGAAATGTAGCCGGGCAGTCCTGGAGGCCAAATTTAGGTTGTTAGGGAGGAAGCTGAAAAGCAGGACCCCAAAGGTAGCATTCTCAGAAGTGCTGCCTGTCCCACGCGCAGGGCCAGGTAGGCAGGCGGAGATTAGAAGTCCCAATGCATGGATGAGATGGTGGTGTTGGGAGGAGCGGTTTAGATTTATTAGGCACTGGGGAGCGTTTTGGGGCAAGGCAAGCCTGTACAAGAAGGACGGGCTGCACTTGAACCAAAATGGAACCAGACTGCTGGCACATAATATTAAAAAGGTAGCAGAGCAGCTTTTAAACTAAACCCCGGGGGAAAGCCGACAGAAGCCGAGTGGCATCCGGTTCAGTCAGTCAGTCAGTCAGTCACTAGTATTTATATATTCCACTTTTCAACACAAAGTTCACAAAGCGGTTTACAGGCAAATAACAACATTAAAGTTAAATGGCTCCCTGTCCCAAAAGGGCTCACAATCTAAAGGAATGGAGAACACCACCAGCAACAGCCACGAGAAAGACACTGTGCTGGGGTGAAGAGGGACAATTGCTCTCCCCCTGCTAAATATAAGAGGACACCACTTGAAAAAGTGCCTCTTGCCCAGTTAGGAGGGGTTCAGGACTCCTCAACCTGGTGGGGTGTCAGAAGAACAAGGTAATGACAGAGTAGGAATTAGGCATAGAAGTGTGATGAGAAGTGACAGTGACAAGAGACTGTAGAGCTAAAGGTGGAAGCAAGCAGTCCTTCTTTGGGGACCCCATATATAAGTGCTTTTATACTAATGCTCTGAGTCTTCGAGCAAAGATGGGAGAATTGGAATGTTTAGTGGCTAGGGAGAATATTGACATAGTGGGCATAACAGAAACCTGGTGGACCAGTGGGATACCGCAATCCCAGATTATAAGATCTACAGGAGGGACAGGGAGGGGCGTGGGAGGTGGGGTGGCCATCTGTGTCAAAGAAAGGATAGATTCCAGAAGCGTAGAGGTTGAAGGTGGGTCTGACTCCACCACAGAAGCATTGTGGGTTAAACTATTAGGTCCAAGGAGTGATGTAACAGTGTGTGGGTGTTATTGCCCCCCTGATCAAAAACCTGAAAGGGACCTTGAGATGAGGAAACTAATTAGGGAGGCATCAAAGAGGGGCAGGATTGTGGTCATGGGGGATTTTAATTATCCCCATATCAACTGGGTCAATTCGTGTTCCAGTCAAGAAAGGGAGACAGGGTTTCTTGACATGCTAAATGATTGTGCCTTGGAGCAATTTGTCATGGAGCCCACCAGAGGACAGGCGACTCTGGATATAATACTGTGTAACATCCAGGACCTGGTTAGGGATGTCAGTGTTACTGAGCCATTAGGGAACAATGACCATGCTGTGATTTGTTTTGCCATGCATGTTGGGGGTAGTGTGCCAAATAAATCTGATAAAAAACCCTTGACTTCCAAAGGGCAGACTTCCCACAAATGAGGAAACTAGACATAAGACATAAGACATAAGAAATTTATTTGTCATTACACTCACAACTGGGTGCAACGAAATGAGGTGCTCTTCCCCAAGGTAAAACTGGACAACACCAAAACTAAAATATGCACAATCAACCATACAACAATCACTTATACAAATATAAATACCCCATTGCTCCCAGCAATTTAAATTCCACAAAAACTTATGACCCCGCATTTAAACTCAATACTGCACTTGGGTAAAAACTGTTTCTGAATCTGCTCGTCCTTGCTTTCAATACCCTAAATCTCCTTCTCGATGGTAATAGTTCAAAGAGCTGATGTCCCGGATGAGAGGAGTCTTTCAATATATTAGATATCTTCCTCTTGCATCTATTTTTATACAGTTCTTCCAAAGAGGGGAGTAAACAGCCAATGATGTTTTGGGCCGTCTTGATCACCCTTTGAATTGCCTTTTTCTCTGCCACTGTGCAGCTCGTGTACCATACACAGAGACAGTAGGATAATATGCTCTCAATTGAACTCCAATAGAAGGTGATTAGCAAACTCTCAGCCAATTGTTGCTTTCTAAGAATCCTTAGAAAATACAACCGTTGTTGTGCCTTCCTAATTAAAGCAGTGGTGTTCGCACTCCAAGTCAGGTCATTAGTTATGATGGTCCCAAGAAACTTACATTCAACCACCTGTTCCACACAAACTCCATCTATATACAGTGGCTGAATGTCTGCTCTTTTTTTCCTATAGTCCACTATAAACTCCTTGGTTTTTCGGATATTAAATAGAAGATTATTTTCTTTGCACCAGCGGGATAGCTGTAATACCTCATCCCGATACGCAGACTCATCATCCCCGGAAATAAGTCCTACTAATGTAGTATCGTCCGCAAATTTGATAATCCTATTATTGGGATGGTTATTGGTGCAATCCGATGAATAAATGGAGAACAGTAGTGGACTAAGGACACAACCTTGTGGAGTGCCAGTGCTGAGTATCTTGTCAGTAGAGATGTAATCATTCAGTTTAACTCTTTGTGGACGATTTGTTAAAAAATCCCATATCCATAAACAGATAGAATCTGGAAAATCTAGATCTTTAAGTTTGGCTATTAATCTGTGTGGTATGATGGTATTAAAAGCAGAACTAAAGTCCGCAAACAGCATTCTTACATAATTCCCTTGTGTTTCCAAATGGGATAAAGCCATATAAAGCACAGTATTAATCGCATCCTCAGTTGATCTATTTTCTTTGTAAGCAAACTGCAGCCCATCAAAGGAATCAGGAAGGCAGGAGATAATGTATTTCCGAACTAGCTGCTCAAAGCACTTCATTAAGATTGAAGTTAGTGCAAACTAGTTAGGATGAAGTTAAAAGGGAAGGTGAAAAAAGTCCAAACACTCGAGAAAGCATGGAAGTTGTTTAAAATAACAGTAGTAGAAGCCCAGCGAAGTGTATCCAACAAAGAAAGAAGGGTTCAGCTAAATGCAAGAGGGTGCCAGCAAGGGTAATGAGCAAAGTTAGAGAGGCTGTAAAGGGCAAGGAAGCTTCCTTCCATAAGTGGAAGTCTTGCCCAAATGAAGAAAATAAAAAGGACCATAAACTCTGGCAAAAGACATGTAAGAAGCTGATAAGGGAGGCTAAGAAAAACTTTGAGGAACACATGGCTAGCAACATAAAGAGGAATAATAAAAGGTTCTTTAAATATATTAGGAGTAGGAAACCTGCCAGAGAGGCAGTTGGCCCGCTGGATGGTGAGGGAGGGAAAGGGGAGATAACGATTGCAGAGAAATTAGATGCTTTGCATCTGTCTTCACAACAGAAGACCTTGGGCAGTTACCACTGCCTGAA
Organism: Lerista edwardsae; assembly: GCA_029204185.1. Classification (NCBI taxonomy): domain Eukaryota; kingdom Metazoa; phylum Chordata; class Lepidosauria; order Squamata; family Scincidae; genus Lerista; species Lerista edwardsae. The sequence continues at coordinate 470,077 of JAJKFI010000082.1, read as the reverse complement.
CCATCCCTTTTGACTAGGGAACTAAGTCAGATAGAAGTTAAAAGAGAAGACGTATTAGATTCAATTGATTAATTAAAGATAAATAAGTCACCGGGCCCAATGGCATTCACCCAAGAGTTATTAAGGAGCTAAAGAATGAAGTTGCTGATCTCTTCACTATAATAAGCAACTTCTCCCTTAAAACTGCCACAGGATTGGAAGATAGCAAATGTCACACCAATCTTTAAAGAAGATAGGAGTGGGGACCCAGGAAACTATAGGCCGGTCAGCCTCACATCCATTCCAGGTAAGGTGGTGGAAAGTCTCATCAAAGACAAAATCCTAAAACATATAGAAGACCAAACCTTGCTGGGGGAGAATCAGCATGGCTTCTGTAAGGTTAAGTCTTGCCTCACAAACCTTTTGGAATTCTTCGAAAAGGTTAACAGGCATGTGGATGTTGGTGAACCAGTAGATATTATATATCTGGATTTTCAGAAAGCATTTGACATAGTCCCTCACTAAAGGCTATTGAAAAACTTCACAATCAGGGAATAAGAGGTCAGGTCCTCTCATGGATTGAGAATTGGTTGAGGTCCAGGAAACAGAGTGGGGATTAATGGGCAATTTTCACAGTGGAGAGAGGTGAAGAGCGGTGTGCCCCAGGGATCTGTCCTGGGACCAGTGCTTTTTAACTTATTCATAAATGACCTGGAGACAGGCATAAGCAGTGAGACAGGCATAAGCAGATGACACTAAACTTTTCCGGGTGGTGAAAACTGGAAAGGATTGTGAAGAGCTCCAGAAGGATCTCCCCACAACTGGGAGAATGGGCAGTAAAATGGCAAGTGCATTTCAATGTAAATAAGTGCAAAGTAATGCATATTGGGGCAAAAAATAAAACATTCACATATAAATTAATGGGTTCTGAGCTTTCAGTGACAGACCGGGAGAGAGATCTTGGGGTGCTGGAGGACAGCTCGATGAAATGTCAACCCAGTGTGCAGCAGCAGTGAAGAAGGCAAATTCCATGCTAGGGGTAATTAGAAAGGGGATTGAGAATAAAACAGCCAATATTGTATCGCCATTGTACAAGGCGATGGTAAGGCCACATCTGGAATATTGCGTACAGTTTTGGTCTCCACGTCTCAAAAAGGGCATAGTGGAATTAGAAAAAGTACAGAAGAGAGCAATGAAAATGATTACGGGGCTGGGGCACCTCCCTTATGAAGAAAGACTGCAGGGTTGGGGCTCTTCAGTCTAGAAAAAAGGCGCCTGAGGCGGGACATGATTGAGACATACAAAATTATGCATGGAGTGGATAGAGTAGATAAAGGGAGTCTCTTTTCCCTCTCACACAATACCAGAACCAGGACACATCCTCTAAAACTGAGGGTTAGGAGAGTTAGAACAAACAAAAGCAAGTATTTCTTTACCCAGCGTATAATTAGAATGTGGAACTCCTTGCCGCGAGATGTGGTGATGGCATTGGGCCTGGATGCCTTTAAAAGGGGATTGGATAAATTTATGGAGGAAAACTCCACCACAGGTTACAAGCTATGATGGGTTTGTTCAGTCTGAGATTAGCTGGTCGCTCATCATGAGGGCCGGGTAGGAATTTTTTTCTGTCATCCAAATTGGCCATGGATGGCACTTTTTTTGCCTACCCCAGACTGACGAGGGAGGAACGGGTGTTCAGTAGGTTACATGATTTACATTGTGCTTAATAAAGTTAAACCCCAACCTCAATCTGATGTCTTCCTTGGGGGTGGTGCAAGGGTAATAGTCTACTTTAAAATGCCAGATGTAGGGGAGTGGCAGCAGGATATCTGGTTGTCTTGCATGCTCCCTGAGGCATCTGGTGGGCCACTGTGAGATACAGGAAGCTGAACTAGATGGGCCTTTGGCCTGATCCAGCAAGGCTTTTTCTTATGTTCTCTAGCTGAGTGCAATCCAGCTTCAGCAGGCAATTGTAAGTCAAGCCTGGACATGTCCTCAAGATCATATGTTCTTTTGCCAGCTGGTCTTCTTACAAACTGCCCCGCAACTCTCACTTGTCGTACCTAATCAGCTCACCAGTGACTCTATCCTGCCACAAGGGGCAGCTTATCACAGCCTGACATTCTGTCTCCCATCCAAAATCAAGACTGTGGATTCTCATGCTTAGCTTCAGGCAATACCGGCAGCAAAAAACCATCACTCCTACTGGCCGCGTCCCAGCCCAGCCTCCTTCCCCGGGTTGACATGCCTACCGACCCACCCACCCCACCCCACCCAATTCCTCCCTCTCGCCCAGAACCACTCTTGCGCCAGCCATGTTCAACTGGTGCAGAAGAGGTGCTACGGCACCTCAGCACGGCACCCTTGGGCAGACACTACTGTTAGCGTCGGCCCTATGGCCCTAGCGCTGATGCAGGTCAGTGCCCCTGCGTCAGTGCTAGTGACATTGGTCCGACGCAAGCATGTTGCATCAGCCAAACTAGCATCATAGGATTGCACCCAAAGGTGCTTTGTGGAGCTTCCCTGTTTGTACCATAGAGCTCAGAGTAGTGTGAAATGAATGTCTAGTTTTCACCGTTTGTTTACAAAACTTCTGACACCTTGGTCTGAGGGCCTCTGAGCATGTGCAGAGTGCATTTCCTTTGTGAATGTGATGCTTCCTTGCCTTATCTGGATGTGATGTGGGACCCTGTGACTGACTTGCTGGCCTAGGTAGGTAGTGACCTCACAGATGTTGTGTTGCCTAAGAGAGTTACCTGGGTAAAATAGATGACAGCCCAAGAATTAAGAGCAATGTAATCCTTCACATTCAAAACAATAGCTGAGACAGTATATCTACCTGATTGCTGAAGCGATTCAAAAATCACCTGGTTAAAATGCAAACAAAGGGGCAAATGACATACGGTATTTGTTTTGGCTCCATGTATTAATATTTTCATTGTAAATAGCAGTGATCAGTACCATATGGGTTTAACCTTTCCATTTCATGCTGCAGTTCTGATGAAAATGAGGGTGCAATCCTAAACTGAGTTAGGCCAGCATAAACTAAGCCAGCAAAGTTTGGCCAGCACAAGGGACACCATAAAGTGTGTTGGGACCACTCTCGGAGTCAGAGAGGCCAGCACACAGACTTGCACTATCCTCCTTGACTCAGAGAGTAGTCCAAACACGTTTTATGGTGGCCCTTGTGCTGGCCAAACTTTGCTGGCTTAGTTGATGCCGGCCTAACTCCAGTTCTACAAACGCCTGCTCTACAGGCTTAGAAACGGAGATGAGCATTGCCCCCTAGAGTCGGTTGCGACTAGACCATTCAGTCGTGGGGAAACCTTTACCTTTTTAAACTCCAGTTTAGGATTGAGCTCTGAAACTATTACTTTTCCCTTGGTGTCAATTGCAACTTTTTCAAATAGTTTCAGGGAGGTGGTGATATTCATTAGGACCATGTCACAGGGTGACGAGGTTAACTCGCTTCGCTCATACTGAATCCTGATTTCCCCTCCCATACCAGCAATACAGTTGCTGAGTGACTACAATGAAAAAAGGAATCCACAGGCAAGCATAGAATATTAATGGTAAAAGTAGTTTGGCCCAATGAACTTCAAGGTATTTGCCTTTCTCATGCCACAGTCTTGGTGTTAAGTGTTCTGGTTTCTGGAATAGATGACCTTGTATTGGATACATCAGGAATAAATCCACATGACCCAGAAAATGCAAGTCTCCAAGGCTTCTCTAAGTACAGCTTGTATACAGCTTTGCTACTGTTGTTGGCTGCGATCCAAAAGTTGTTTCAGTCCTGGGATTCATTGGGATGTTGGGGACTTCAAAGCAAGTAGGAGGGGTTTCAGGGGAAGCAGCTCAGGCTATTTCAAATAGATCACCAGGAATTTGCATAATAACTCTCACTTTCCCAAGCCTGGGTTGTGAAATTTGTTTCACTACAGAGCACATGAAGTAATAAAAAGACTGGTGTTTTGTTGAAGGCAGAAATGAGAAAGAAACTTTTCCTTGCTCCATAGTGAAATCTTGTAGTTACGTGAGCATAAATGTTTTAATTTATGGCTGACAGGGAAACTGTGCATGCAGCACATGTACATTTCCAATGGCTGCTATTGTTCTGCTCGCAGTTTAATTGATTGTCTTCGGCTACGATTTGACTAAGGGGCTCTAGCTCTGCTCTGGACTGGCTAGTTTGCCTGCCCAGCAGCTGAGACTCACCTAATGGTTTTTTTTTTCCTGGCTCCTACTCCTCAAACTTGGGCAGCAGCTTAATCGCAGACTTTAGTAGGTTAGAGTGGCTATGATGAACATCACCTGCTGATTTCCACACATGACAGGAGCGGAGCTATATTCTGGTCAGTTGGCAACTCTTTGCCTAATGCATAATACAAAATTGGGCCTACCACCACTGCTTATGGAGGAGTTGACCGCCATATGGCAGTGCATTGTTCATATGCTTGTATTCTAGCACAGCCTTCAAAACACATGAATGCCCATTATGCTACAAATGTGGTAGCCACCACCCAACCCCCAGAATGCCTTAATGCACAGGCATGCACTCTGACAGCACATGCATGTGTCTAATCAGGCAAATAACTCGGCTGTGGTTGCATTTGTACCCTCTGATTTTTGCAATTGGCCAAAAGGGTTCATTCTAGCCTGGTGACAACTTTAAATGAGGCATGTTGTCAGCACTTCTCCGGTGCAGAATCTACTTGTTGAAGGATCAGAAAGCCAGGTGGGTGTGGCACATGATCTCACCTTTCACAAGGTCAGCTGGGCCAAAGGTTGAGTATGCTGCTTAGCTCATTACTCTTTGGTCAGTCTCTGGTCCTACTGACTGAATCGAAGCCTGAATCTTTCTTCGGCTGATTATGAGACCACCCTGTTTCCTTGTAACCAGAGAAGCTCCTTTCAGATGGCATTACCAGTTATACTGAATGTGTGTACAGTGGGGGAGATATTTTTTTAAAAAAATACAAAGCTAACAAAGTTTCAAAATGCGGAAGAAAACTTAGTTTGTCCTTGTATTTGTAATCTTTGCTAATTACTTCCACATTTCCGAAGGAGGAAGATGTGATGACTACTGTACTGTTGGGGCCTCAGAGACAGTAGGAGACAGTGGGCTGTTGCATTCCTTCTCAGCACGCTTTGCTTTTTCTCTTGGGTGCAGAAAAGACAGTCAGAACAGCAGAGAAAGATCAGTATCCTGACATGAGAAAATAGTCATGTACAGGAATGCCCCGCTATCCGCTGGGGGTCTGTTCTGTTCTGGACCCTTCTGTGGATACCTGAAAACGTGGATACTGGGGACGCCTTTTTAAAGATAGGAGAACATCAGGGTTTTGCTGCAACAAGGTAAAAAAAAAAGAGATTTGTTTAATGTTCCCCTATCTTTTTTTAATATGGGATGTGGTGGTGCTGTGGGTTAAACCGCTGAGCTGAGCTTGTTGACTGGAAGGTTGGGAGTTCAAGACTGTGTGACGGAGTGAGCTCCCGTTGCTTTTCCCAGCTCCTACCAACCTAGCAGTTTGAAAGCACCTAACAATGCGAGTAGATAAATAGGTACCACTTTGGTGGGAAGGTAACGGCGTTCTGTGCACTATGGCATAGAGTCATGCCGGCCACATGACCATGGAAGCTTGTCCTCGGACAAACACTGGCTCTACAGGCTTAGAAATGGAGATGAGCACCGCCTCCTACAGTTGGTCATGACTAAACCATTCAGTCTGGGAAACCTTTACCTTTTAATCTTTTTAATAGGCGTCTCAGTATCCATGGATAACTGAAACTGTAGATATTGAATCAGTGGATACCGGGGCATGCCTCTATCTTTCAGCTTTCCCAACCTTTGTTCAATCCACCAGAAGGAATCAGAAAGCAACTTGGTAGAAGATTCCTGGGGTTAATGTGTCTGATATGCCTAATTAGCAAGCATCGTGGGTGAGGTTCAAATTAGGCTGCCCAGCTTTGGAAAACCAGGGTAGGATAGCCTTTGCTTACATAAAACAGACAAGCTCCTGCTGAGTCATCGCAGAATCATGATGAATCTGGGGAATCAAACGCTGTCTCCAGATGTACAGTATACAATTTGAGGAGTGACCCCTCTTGGAAAGCGTACTTGCTGTGTTTTTAACCAGATGGACAACCTTTCTCTTTAGGATCAAACTTAGGCAAAACTCTTTGCATTAGAATCTGACTGTATGTAGCAGGGGGAGAGGAAGTTCCCCTCTTCATTGCAGGGCAGCGTCTTTTGCAGTGGCTGTTGCTGGTGTTTCTTCTGTATCTTTTCAGATTGTGAGCGCAATCCTAAACTGGCGTTAGGCCAGCATAAGCTAAACCAGCAAAGTTTGGCCAGCACAAGGGCCACCATAAAGCATTTTTGGACTACTCTTGGAGTCAGGGAGGATGGCTCACGTCTGTGTGCTGGCCTCTCTGACTCCGAGAGTGGTCCAAACATACTTTATGCCTGGTGTCGGCTTATCTTATGCCAACCTAACTCAGTTTAGGATTGCGCCCTGTGAATCCTTTCGGGACAGGGAGCCATGTAATTATTTGACTTTTTTTCTTGAAAAGCAGAATTTACATCATCATCATCATCATCATCATCGATGATAACGATGAGGAGGAGGAGGAGGAGGAGTGGAAGAGTGCACTGAAAGTGCAATCCTAAATTAAGCCAGTACAGTTAGGCCAGCAAAGTTTGGCCAGCACAAGGGCCGCTGTAAAGCGCATTTGGACCACTCTTGGAACCACACGCATGTGCATCTCTTCTGCATGTGCATCTCTTCTGGTCACAATTTGCTGCCTCCATTGCCAAGGCTACTTCTCATGTTTAAAAATGTTGAGGGAAAGAATCTTGCAACTGTGTGTTGTGCTTGGTCTGAGCAAGACTGGCACATCCATGCAGCCTAGTGAAAGTGGTTTCCTCAGGCAGCAGATTGGTAGGAGGATACCCATCTCTGCCAGCCTGCCAGCCTCCACTCTCCTCCTCCATCCACTGCCTGGACTGGAAAAAAAAGAAGGTTGGAGAGTGGGAGGAGCAGGGGCTGACACATTATTGGGGAAGGAGGGGCAGCCTCGGGAGTCTGGCATATAAGCACAGCAAGAGTTCTATTCCTGTTGCTTTCTCTCTCTTTCCAGGATGCTGCCCTTCATCGACTGGGTGCTGGAGAAGCTGGCACTGGAGAAAACCCTGTTCCGGACCATGGCCATCTCCAGCCTGCTGCTGCTTCAACTGGCTCTGCTCCTCCGTGGGCTCTTGAAGGCCTTTCGCATTTGCCATGCCTATTACATTAACTGCCTGAGACTGCGCTGCTTCCCAGAGCCTCCCCGTAGGAGCTGGCTCTTGGGGCATATGGGCGTGGTAAGTATAGCTCCTGGGCCAGTGGCTGGGTTTGAGGAGGAAGGGTGGTCTCGACCTTTGCTGAAGGAAGTGGAGGCTGAAAGTGCAATCCTAAGTGAGGCCAGTACAGTTAGGCCAGCAAAGTTTGGCCAGCACAAGGGCCACTGTAAAGCGCATTTGGACCACTCTTAAGAACATAAGAACATAAGAAGAGCCCTGCTGGATCAGGCCAAAGGCCCATCTAGTCCAGCTTCCTGTATCTCACAGCGGCCCACCCCAGGTGCCCCAGGGAGGCATGAGACAACAAGATGCTTGCATCCCGTTGCCACTCCCTTGCACCCGGTACCAGTAGCCCACCACCTTTGTAAGGAGGTTGCACAATCCATCATTGCCTATAGCCCACGATGGACCTTTCCTCCAGAAATCTGTCCAATCCCCTCTTAAAGGCATCAAGACCAGATGCCATCACCACCTCTTGTGGCAAGGAGTTCCACAGATTAACTACCCGGTGGGTAAAAAAGTACTTCCTTTTATCTGTTTTAACTCTCCCAACCCTCAGCTTTAGCGGATGCCCCCTGGTTCTGGTGTTTTGAGAGAGGGAAAAGAACATCCCTCTATCGACTCTATCCCTTCCATGCATAATTTTGTATGTCTCAATCATGTCCCCCCCTCAGGCGCCTTTTTTCTAGACTGAAGAGCCCCAAACACTGCAGTCTTTCTTCATAAGGGAGGTGCCCCAGCCCCGTAATCATTTTTGTCGCTCTCTTCTGCACCTTTTCCAACTCCACTATGTCCTTTTTGAGATGCGGCGACCAGAACTGGACACAATATTCCAGGTGGGACCTTACCATCGATTTGTACAATGGCATGATAATATTGGCTGTTTTATTCTCAACCCCTTTTTTAATGACCCCAAGCTTGGAATTGGCCTTCTTAATTGCTGACGCACACTGGGTCGATACCTTCATTGAATTGTCCACCAGCACCCCGAGATCTCTCTTCTGAGCTGTCACAGACAGCTCAGAACCCATTAGCCTATAGGTAAAGTTTTGGTTTTTTGCCCCAACGTGCATCACTTTACATTTGTCTATGTTGAAACGCATCTGCCATTTGGCTGCCCATTCCCCCAACTTGGAGAGATCCTTCTGGAGCTCTTCACAATCGTTTCTAGTTTTTACCACCCGGAAAAGTTTTGTGTCATCTGCAAACTTGGCCACCTCGCTGCTTATCCCTGTCTCCAGGTCATTTATGAATAAGTTAAAAAGCACCGGCCCCAAGACAGATCCCTGGGGCACTCCGCTTTTCACCTCTCTCCATTCTGAAAATTGCCCATTGACCCCCACTCTCTGTTTCCTGGCCCTCAACCAATTCTGGATCCATAAGAGGACCTGCCCTCTTATTCCCTGACTGTGAAGTTTCTTCAGCAGTCTTTGGTGGGGGACTGTGTCAAACGCCTTCTGAAAATCCAGGTATATGATATCCACAGGTTCACCCACATCCACGTGCCTGTTGACCTTTTCAAAGACCTCTTGGAGTCAGGGGGGATGGTACACGTCTGTGTGCTGGTCCCTCTGACTCCAAGAGTGGTGCAAACACACTTTATGGTGTCTCTTGTGCAGAGGCAGATCTAAGGGAGGGCAAATCTCTAAGTTTTGCAAGAAGCCTTACCTTGCAGTGGAAATCACTCCTCTCCTGCACTGTTTTAGCCAATCCTCACAGGGAAAAGCAACATCTTGGCGTTGCTTACTGGCTACAGCAGCAAGGGAGAGGAGGGATTTACATGACAGGGTAAGGCTTCTTGCAACACTTAGAGCTCTGCCCTCCCTGTAGCTCCGCCTCTGCTGTTGTGCTGGCCAAACTTTGCTGGCTTAACTGTGCCAGGCTAACTCTGGGGTAGGATTGTGCTCTGCGACACTGCAGCAGCCATCCTGTAATGTCCGGGGGTGAGGGTTGGTCCCACATACCCCTCAGCATGCAGGTGGTTGGTTTTAAGATTTCCACACTCTTTTGGCCTCAAACACTGTTCTAAATGTGGAACAGAAAGCAGAAGGGAATTTGTTTCAAATTGCATCTACATTCTAGCCAGCATAGATTTCACACCTGAATTACAGCTGTGAAATACCCAGAAGGCATCGTTTGAGAAAAAGACTTTTGTGAAGAATTTGATGTTAATTCCCTTTGGACAGACAAGATGCTTTGGATTGAGGCCTTTGGACATGCAGACCTCTTTATTTGGTCTCCAGTTCCTTGCTGACTTTCCCTTCCCATCACCACGGCAGTTGTCTGAGCTGTTCTCACTGCAAGTGCTTGAACTTGGATTTGCTCCACCACAGTAAGGTTCCTCCCTCCACAACAAACCTCCAACCACAGAAGTGTCAGAGCCAGCTTGAACCGAGGGCTCTGGCTGCACTGCCTCTTTGGGCCTGGCTCTCTGCAGAGCCCAACCACTCTTATTTGGGCCAGAGTTGGAGCAGCTTATATACAGGCTCTGAAACCAAGCAACTAGCCAGGTTCCCAAAGGATTTCTGGTAAACCCTGTTCCAGGCTTTGCCCCTCTAGCAAATGCACTCCTCTTTGTTTTTCCTTTCCTCCCTGTGCCATTTCCAGGCATGTTGTGCAGAGGGCCCCTGTGCCTAGTGATGGGTCCCATAGGAAGCCAACTCCTCGGCTGAAGCAGCTGCACACTTCGGGAGCTGTGTGTAGGGAGACAAAGCCTTCCCTGGGAGTGAGTCTGGAGGTGCCAAGATGAGCCTCGGCATTAACCCAAAAAGTAATGGAGTAATGCCAGTGGCAGGAAAATGCCAAGAGGGCTGTCCAGTTACTCATGTTTGCTCCAGCTCTTTGGCATGGCCATTGCTCTGGAATCATCCGATGGAGGTTTTGTTTGTTTATCGTAGTATTTCTATACCACCTTTCTCAGAGCTCAGTCCTAAGCTGTGCTGGAATAGCGAGGCTGGCAGGTCTGCGCTAAATCTAGCACAGCTTCGGAGTGCTGAGGAGCCTCGCTGGGGCAAGGGCACGTTCATGCCTTTGCCCCAGGGGAGGCTCCAGCCTTCCCATGGGTTTCCTTGGCTCTGTGCCGGCTGTATAGCAGGTGCAGTGCCGAGGAAGACTCACGGCCCGAATCGGGGCCATGCAGCCTAGAGACGGAGGCTTGGATGTGGCCTACCGGCTACATCCCAACCAGTGGTGTTATCCTACCGGTACGCCGGGCGGGACATCCGGGTGATTGGCAGCCCGCCCGTCGCGTACCTCAGCGTTACGCCATTTGCGTAACCAATTACGCCGCTTGCGTACATTATGCAAACGGCGTAACGCTGCGGTACGCAACGGGCGGGCTGCCGATCACCCGGATGTCCCGCCCAGCATACTGGTAGGATAACACCACTGATCCCAACCCCACCTACCCCTGAGCCGGCACACCTACTGGACCACCACCCAGTTCCTCCCACCCACCTGCCCTTCCCACTCCCAGAAGCACTCCTGCGCCAGCTGGCAGTGCCTCGGCCCGGCACTCTTGGGCCAATGCTGCTGCTAGTGTTGGCCCAGCGGCAGTAGCGCCGACGCGGGGGTGCCAGTCGGTGCCCACGCATTGGTGCTATTGACGTTGGGCCGACGCAAGCACGTAGCATTGGCCCAAGGGCACATTTCGGATTGCCCGAAAACGGTTTTCGTAAGCAGGCTGACCATTAACCTCATTTTTTCAAATGGCCTTTTTACTGTGTTATTCTATGAGAGAAATTCTTAAACCCCTCCATTTCTCCATTTCATATAATACTACAATCATCGTCCTGGCTGCACAGCTTTTGTGCTTTCGAAGGTTCCACAGACAGTTGCAAATCGTACCCCGGGCTGGTTCTCAATATGTTATGCGTTCTTGCCAGTGGACTCCTCCACATTCCTCTGCTCTTGCCCACTCACCCATGTTCCAGTCACCCTGCTTCCACCCATCCAGTGGAAGTCACCCATCCAGTGCAGGACCCGAGCTGATCAGCTTTTCAGGCAAAGCAGCAGCTCAAACTCCAGACCACAACTGGAGCATGGCAATCACCCAGCTCTTCCTGGCACCACATTCTTGAATTGTGCAAGATCTCATGTGATCTTGCACAATTGAAAATGGCAGTGCCTGGGACAGCCGGTAAGAACAGGCTGCCCGCGACATTCTACAGTACTCTTATGAGTTCTCCTTGGCTCTCTTGAGTGCCACAGCACACAATTTGGGAACCACTGCCATATGTTATTCCTACCTGATGCGCTTGCCAGCTCTACCAGTGACCTCTCCCACTAACATCAGCTCTCACTGACTCTGCCATGTCCCTTACAGATTGAACCCTGTGAGGAGGGCATGGCCACAATATCCCAGATGGTAACCACTCTCCCCAAGGCATTTTTGGTATGGATGGGGCCCTTCTTGCCAGTCCTGTCCTTGGTTCATCCTGATTATATCAAGCCAATTGCAACAGCCTCAGGTATTGTAGTAGTGTCCGGGGATTGTGGGAAGATGGGGAGCGGGTCAGAAGGCTCAAGAGGCCACAGGATTCTTCAGCCACCTCTCTGCCAGGGATGAAAGAATTATTTGGTGGTTGGGGAGATATCTTGGCTAAGAATGTAGTGTCTTCTTGATGTAAAGCTTTTTCAGCCTGGGAGTCTCAGCATGGGCACAAAATTGGCTCAGATTGGGGAAACAGTGCTGAACAGTGGCATAGCTGAGGGGGATGGGGTACATTGCCCCCGGGTACCATGCCTTGAGGGAGTGCCAACCTGCACCACTGATGGCAGATCCCAAAACAGATGGGCCCTTGGAGGAGCATCCAGGAGGCTTTCTGAGAGAGGGGAGACTGCACTCTGCCTCCCTGCACCTAAGACCACCTCCTGCATGCCTCCAGTGGGTGTTCTGGGCACTTGGCTCTGGGGGTGGTGGTAAAAACCACCACTGGTACCCTTAGTATACCACTAAGGTACACCACTTAGGAACACCACTTTGTGCCCTTAGGTACACCACTGGTGCTGAGCCAAAAATAGAAGGTGCTCATCTGACTGAGAATGTAAGCAAGCAAGCAAATGCAATTGTAGCTGTGCATTTTGCCACTTCTGATGGTCGATTTTCAGGGTGGCTGTTTTTTTATTGGGTCTTCATTCTTTAGTGATTTTTTTTTTCATTCTTGATCGGGATGAGAGCAGGAGCAAGGCAGTGGAGATGACAGCAGGAGATTTAATTAAAAGCAGGGAAGAGGGCAGGCAATTATTGTGAAATTGATACTCCTTTTTAGGTGGCACCACGGGGATTTAAGCCCCACCCAAGCAAGAGCATTCCCAGCTGGTGTGTCAACACAAGGAACTAAATTCAGTACAGGTGTGCCCCGGTATCCACTGATTCTGTATCCACTGTTTCCACGGATACCAGGGATACTTATGCACCTATTAAAAAGATAAAAGGTAAAGGTTTCCCCACGACCGAATGGTCTAGTCGTGACCGACTGTAGGGGGCGGTGCTCACCTCCATTTCAAAGCCTGTAGAGCCGGCGTTTTTTTGTCTGATCATGTGGCCGGCATGACTCTACGCCGTAGCGCACGGAACGCCGTTCCCTTCCCACCGAAGTGGTCCCTGTTTATCTACTTGCATTTTAGGTGCTTTCAAACTGCTAGGTTGGCAGGAGATTAAAAAGACAGGGGAACATTAAACAAATTTCTTTTTTTTATCTTGTTGCAGCAAAACCACTGATGCCCCCTATCTTTAAAAAGGTGTCCCCAATGTCCATGGTTTCAGGTATCCATGGTAGGGTCCAGAATGGAACTCCAGCAGATACTGAGGCATGCCTGTCTCTCAGATCAAGGGTAGTAGCAATGCAGGGGGCAAGTGGGCTAGATGAGTGGTGATGACAAAATCTGAGCAGCCACTGCCTACTAGGGAATAACCTGAATAACCTTTCCAGGCCAGGGCACTGTGTCTGGCAAGGAGAAAATGAGGTAGGCTAGATCCATAAATAATCAATCAATCAATCAATCAATCAATCAACAGGTACTTATATACCGCTTTTCAACACTAAGTTCACAAAGCGGTTTACAGGCAAATAGTAATAATAAAGTTAAATGGCTCCCTGTCCCAAAAGGGCTCACAATCTAAAAAAAGGCAGACCGCCAGCAACAGCCACTAGAAAGACTGCGCAGGGGTGAAGAGGGACAGTTACTCTCCCCCTGCTAAATATAAGAGGAACACCACTGGAAAAAGTGCCTCTTGTCCAGTTAGCAGGGGTTCGCAGGGATAAATAAATCAGGCATTTGACTAATGCTTATTGACATGATTCTCCAATATGCCAGAAAGCCCTAATGAAGAAAGATGTATTATCCTAGTTTTGGTGGGAGAAAGGGAGGGAAGGCACTAATGGAGGAACAAAGAAGGAGGAAACCCTCTGAAGGGCACAAACCATCCTTTTATTCAGCCCAGGGCACAATCCTCACCAACATTCAGGCACTGACATAGCTGTGCCAATGGGGCATGTGCTGCATCCTGCTGTGGAGGAGGAGTCACAGAGGCCTCCTCAAGATAAGGGAATGTTTGTTCCTTTACCTCAGAGCTGCATTGCCCTTACCCTGGTGCTGGAAAGTTGGTTAGGATTGCACCCCCAGTGCATTTTGGAATATGTCACACAGAATAAATGGATCACCTGTGAACCTTAGAGACGTTCTTCAGAAGAACTCCCAGGATCACCCCTGGTTCTTTCTCCTTTACCCTAGTTACCCTTTTGCCCATCATAAATTGAGTTTACCCTTTGAGTTTACCCTAGTTTACCCTTTTGCCCATCATAAATTGAGGGCAAAGTGTGCAATGTTTTTCTCCCTTCATGACTCTTCTGGCCTCGAATCGGGGCCTCGCAGCCGGGCTTAGGATGTATGGCCACCTCTCAAGCCCGCCCTCGTCCCGCCCCCGCCTCCCTCCCTCCCACCAATCCCCGTCCCGATATGGGACAGAGTCTCCCTTGCGCCAACCGGCTTCTCCGTCAGTGCTCTGAAGCCGATGCTACGAGTAGCGTCGGCTTCAGAACTGGAGCGATGACGCAGGGGTGCTACCGGCGCTCCGCCCCTTGTGTCAATGCAATGACATAGCGTCAACGCAAGGGGAGGGGTAGGATTGCACTGTGAGAGTGGTCCAAATGTGCTTTATGGCGGCCCTTGACCCGGCCAGACTTTGCCGGCCTGACTGTGCTGTCCTAACTCCAGGTTAGGATTGTGCCCACAGTCAGGGCAGATCAAGGCTTCAGGGTGCTTCATGTACATTATCTTGTTGCAATCCTTAAAACTGCCCCGCATGGTAGGCTCTCAGTATTATTCCATATTGCAGACAGAAGGCTGATGAGAGGAGAGCTATCTGCCTGAGGCTGGCTAATGAATGAATGACTCAGGTGACAGCCAAACAAGGGGCTCCCCAGCTCACACTACATTACGTCAGCTCTTTGGTATTGTGCCAGTATATCACATGTGGTAGGAACAATAATGGGGTTTGTGCCTATACAAGCCCATGGCAGGACTGGGCGTTGATGCACTCGTATTTCAAGTTTTCGTTCCTTCTTTCCTTGGCTCTTACTGCTGCTTGCATGTCTTATAGTTAATTGTTTGTGCAGAGTGAAATGGACCGTAGGAAATAGGACAAAGCGGGCTCTCACTGAGCCTTAACTCACCTTTAACCTCTCTAGAGCTACTTATATTAGCATCCAATTGCTGTTGAGGCAGAGGAGAACCATGGCATTGTAATGCCAGATGAGCATTCTGGCTAAAATTAGTCTTGACTGCCTCCTTAACAAAACCAACTGAACCAAGAACCACTTCAAGGGTTCTAGCCACCTTTTCAGGGTCAGTGCAGCCACAATGCAGCCCTGCGGTAAGGGAACAAATGCAGCTGCTTCCTTACTGCAGGATGCAGCGCACCCCCCGCTGGTATGGCTGCATTGGTGTTGAAAAATTGGATAGGATTGGGCTTGAAGTCTCATATATAAAAGGGCCACCAACACTGAGCAGGAGCTAGCAAAGAGTTCTGTGACCGAAGTGCTTATTTAGGGCTGGCCCCCTGCAGTGGCCAGTCCATCAAGCTTGCCACAGGTGAAAAGAGCTGAACGGTGGTGAAAAGAGCTGTCGTTTTCTCCGGTTGCGGACAATTCAGACATAAGCATGAAATTGTGCAAGCAGGAAAACAGAGCACAGCAGAGCTACGAATCAGCTTTTGCTCCGCCCCGTCACCTAAACTGCTATGCAGATAAAGGTTTTTCTCTCCTACCTGTTACAGCTTGTCAATTTGCCATGCTTTCCCATAAAATGGATGGAGGAAACGTTTCTGCTCCAAGAGGTTATGTATGCACCTAATAGATCCAAGTTGAGTGGCAGGCCTAGCCGGCATGCGTCACTGCTAATCTCAGTCCTTGTCCTAGGCACGGCAATCTGAGGAAGGGCTGCAGGATGCAGCGATGCTGAGCGCCCTGTACATTTATGCCTGTGTCTTTTGGTTTGTGCCCTGGATTCCTGTGGTGAGGCTTTTCCATCCAGAGACCATTGGTCCTGTGCTCCGGCAATCAGGTAGATGCAGGCGGGAGCAGCAGAGTACTGGTGGAGGGGGCAGGAAGGATTCGGTCATTAAAAACATAAGAACATAAGAAGAGCCCTGCTGGATCAGGCCAAAGGCCCATCTAGTCCAGCCTCCTGTATCTCACAGCGGCCCACCAGGTGCCTCAGGGAGGCATGAGACAACAAGATGCTTGCATCCTGTTGCCACTCCCTTGCACCCGGTACCAGTAGCCCACCACCTTTGTAAGGAGGTTGCACAATCCATCATGGCCTATAGCCCACGATGGACCTTTCCTCCAGAAATCCATCCAATCCCCTCTTAAAGGCATCAAGACCAGATGCCATCACCACCTCCTGTGGCAAAGAGTTCCACAGATTAACTACCCGGTGGGTAAAAAAGTACTTCCTTTTATCTGTTTTAACTCTCCCAACCCTCAGCTTTAGTGGATGCCCCCTGGTTCTGGTGTTTTGAGAGAGGGAAAAGAACATCCCTCTATCGACTTTATCCCTTCCATGCATAATTTTGTATGTCTCAATCATGTCCCCCCTCAGGCACCTTTTTTCTAGACTGAAGAAACGCTGCAGTCTTTCTTCATAAGGGAGGTGCCCCAGCCCCGTAATCATTTTTGTCGCTCTCTTCTGCACCTTTTCCAACTCCACTATGTCCTTTTTGAGATGCGGCGACCAGAACTGGACACAATATTCCATTGGGGTGCTTTGCTGACTCAAGGGGAGCCCTGCCATCTGACTGTCACTAAAGCCTCTTCCAATGCATGATAGCTGCATCTTGGCACCTGAATTTAGTTGTGCCCTCTAAATCAGGGGTGTCACATTAGGCCTGGTGAACCTTTGAATGTAACTGGATGCAGTCCTCTAAGCTCTTTATCTGGACTTTGGGCTCTCCCAGCACCACCACCAGCTACTGAACTGTGCTGGGGTATCACTGCTGAAGGGGCAGCCCTCATGATAATTGGGCTCTTATTAAAATATTCAAAGATTAAATATTATTATATAATAACATATTATTAAAATATTATTAAAAATATAAAATATTATTAAATATTTTATTTTAAAAATATTATTAATAAGTTATTATGTTTAACTATATTTAACTATTATTTTTAAATAAATATTATTTTTAAATATTATTAAATAAATTATTGAAATGTCAAGATTTGTGTAAAAACGTTATTTCTGGTCATGACATCACTTCCGGCTCTCAGCAGGCACCATGAATGCTAGTCAGCACGCTATATGAAATGAGTTTCACACCCCTGCTCTGTGTTGATAGGGGGAATCTGCCTTTAGTACAACAGCAGGCATATTGACTGGAATGTATGGACTTTTATAAGAATTTGACCCCAGGATAGAGACAAGCTCTTGATCTTGGGTGGGGAATGAGATCAGCTACTGAGTTATTTCAACAGCAGCATCGCAAGGGGCTGGGGGGGGCCTGGGGCAGTGATGTAGTGACACACATGACGATACAATATCATGTGACACCACAGCGAAGAAGTCACTGCACCCTGTTCTCGCGCGTGTGAAGGCACAGTGACTCAAAACACAATCGTAACCTGGAGTTAGGCCAGCACAGTTCGGTCAGCAAAGTCTAGCCAGCACAACAGACACCGTAAAGTATGTTTGGACCACTCTTGGAGTCATAGAGGCCAGCACACAGATGTGCGCCATCCTCCCTGAGAGTGGTCCGAATGCGCTTTACGTTGGCCCTTGTGCCAGCCAAACTTAGCTGGCCTAACTGTGCTGGCCTAACTCCAGGTTAGGAGTGCTCTCTCAGTGACTTATTATGTTCTGTGCCAATATAATGGCACTGAAATACAAATGGAAAAAAGCTAATGTTCTATGAGATCTAATGGGACACATTAAGTGCTTCTATCCAAAAACCTACAGTACGAATTGGTGTCCTGCTTATAACCATTCTATTTTGTTGCTCAGTGGCACCCAGGGCATGTGCCCTACCTGCCATACCTTAGATACACCACTGTACCTCAGAAGTATTTTCTGTCCGAATTGGATCTACTCTTCTTGAGGGTTGTCCCTGTGGTTACAGGTAGAAGACGTTTTGGCCCTCTTACTCCACTTGATTAGGTGCCTTCTAATATTAGAGGAATGACATTTTTAGGGACCTGCAGATTTGAATTGCTTTTATACAAAAAAAGATAACCAAATTGAACACAACCCTGTCTTTTTCTCTTCTACAGCTGCTATAGCTCCCAAGGACAAACTTTTCTACGGCTTCCTGAAGCCCTGGCTGGGTAAGGTGCCTTCCTAGCAGTGCTGGCTGTACCAATCCATCAACTCTGGCCTCTGGGATGAGTCCTGGGGGGGGAAGAAGGGGTGTTTTGGGGGGTGGGGAGTCAAGGTTGTTTGCAAGCTCTTGACAGGGTTTGGTATCCGGAACATGAAACAGCAGATAGGACGTGTATTCTAAAATGGCTAAGATACAACCATGCCCTCTACAAAGCTGAAATTCCAGCGATACAAAGTGCAGGCTGAAGTGATGACTACAGAAGGCTGAAAATTGGACACTTTTACATCTAGTGGTCCAATCTTGGCACTTAAAGTTTACCTCCTAAGAGATATCAGTGTTTCAGCACAAAGCAAGTCAAGCCACAAATTCCCACAGGGAATGTGGCCCTTTATGTTGCCCTGTAATGGCCGGTGAAAGGCCTAGTAACTGTTTTATATCTTGTGTGCCTGTCAGCCATTTTCTGCGGGTTTCTTAGAAATGGGGAAGTGGCTGGCATGCCCACTGAGCAGCACTGCATGCCCACTGAGCTTCCCATGAGAAGCAAGAGAAGTTGTACTTGAAACAAAGACTTTAGCTGTGGCCCTTGGGCAATGTTTTGAGAATGGGGTGATAAGATGCTGTCCACGTCAAAGCCCCAAATTATGTTTATGTTTTATGTGTACCAATTAAGCTAGGTACCCTCCTCCCTAATGAGGGGGACATCTTCTCTCATCCGTCCATTCTGTTTCCTATGGCACTGACTGACTGATAAGATACCTTTATCTGTCTCAGGTGCATAACAAGAAGTCTCCTAATGAGGGGAACATCTCCTACTTGTTGAAATGAAAGGTCTTTTAAGTGACCCAAGTAGTAGTATATATCATTGTCATATAGTTTGTTTTTGCAAATTAGCTCTGATTCCTGATAAGCAAGCACCTATAAGCTTGCTGTAACTTAGATGAGAAAGCAACTTGACTTTGGATGCCAGCATGCCGCAGGGTCCTTCAAACACCCCGATAACACTTTGTAAGTTTTGCTTTGCTTGGTGATACATTGCTTGTTTTGTACTTAGAAGAAATAAAGTGCCCTTGCATCCTGACTCTGATATCAAAAAACAACCCCTGTGGCTCCAGCTGCTGGGCTGGTACTTGCCCTTTCATGTACCTGAGTTGAGGATGCAAAGCAGATAATGCACCTATGGGGATAATACCCTATGGGAGCCTGCATTCTTGAGTTTTCTAATGCAAAAGAATGGGAGGAGGTGAGGTAATTAAGCCTGAGACAACTATAGGGGAGGGGAGTTTTAACACTTTACCTCCAAAATGGTTCCATCCTAGATCAGTTCCCTGCTCTGACTGGTATTTGCCCTGGAAAGAAGCTCTCATTAGTGCTAAAAACGTTTGCAGGATTGTCTGCTTTTAATTGGAAGAATCACAGGCAGCATCTATTGTATATACTCGTATAAGTCGATCTCATGGATAAGTCGAGGGCAAGTTCTAAGCCCAAAATAATAGAATTTGCTATGACTCATGCATAAGTTGAGGGTGAAACTTAGGGGGCGGGTATGAAATTCTTTGAAAATGACTTACCAGTAATTGTTGTGAGGCAGCAACAGAAAGCCAACCAAAAAAGGAGCTATTTCATATTCTTCTGAGGCAGCACAGAAATGGAGCTATTCTCCAAACAAGAAGGGAGAGAGATGAAGGTGCTTATTGGAGTTGTAGGGTTTGTGAGGAATACAGCACAGCAACTCCATGGCAGCAGCCTTCATAATGACTACAATTCCCAAAAGCACCTTCACCTCTCTGCCTATTTGGAGAAGGAAAATGGCTACTACTGCTTTTGCTTGCTGTCTGTTGGTGCCTGAGAACAATTGCTGGTAAGTAAAATTGCTCCTTTTTTTCTACCCCTCAGCTTTCTGCTTCTTAGCCCAGCCCCTACCCAAGCTGCTGTTAAAAGGTTTATTAACTGTATTGACCCATGTGTAAGTTGATCCATGTTTTCAGGGTCAATTTTCAGGCATAAATGTTTAGACTTATACATGAGTATTTCTTTTAAAAACTTCCAGGCAAAGAGATCATTTTCCATCCATGGTGGCAACCTATTCTAGTCCTTTAGAGCAAGATTATCCTATCCCTACAATGCCTTGGAAAATCCCACTAAATTAATGTCCTTGGGCTCAGGCTGGATTACCAGCCCAGTAATCCATTTCATTTTGTGTCCTGCCAGCCAGATGCCTCAGGATAACTTACAAACAGGGTCTGGGCTAGGATGTCTATTCTTTTATCTTCATCTGCAGCATAAGGAAAACCTTACTGAATCAGGCCATCTAGGCCAGCATCCTGTATTTCACAGTAGCAAATCAGCTGCCTTTAAGAAAGTATACTTCCCTCCCAACGTTCCTCTGCTGGTATTCAGAGGCATATTACCTTTGAAACTGAAGATAGTGCATAGCCCTCTACTAAAAGGTGTTAGTCCGGCCCTCTGTGAATGCATCCAATTCCCTATTAAAGTCCTCCAAATTGGTGGTCATCATATCTTGTGGCAATGAATTCCACAGACTAATGCACGGAGTAAACAAGTACTTCTTTTTGTCCATCCCAAATTGCCCACTAACTCGTTTCATCTAATGACTACTGGTTCTAATACACCCAATCTACAACATGAATAATTTCATACATCTTAGAGCCCAATCCTATCCACCTGGGAACAAACATTTCCTTACCTTAAGGAGATCTCTGTGACTGCCCCACCTTGCAGGTTGCAGTGCAATTCTCATTGGCTGCATTGCTGCTGGAAAGTTAGAAAGGATTGGGCCCTCAGTCATGTCCTCCCTTAATAGCATCTTAAGGGCACTTAGTAGCACCTGACAAAAGTATTTTTGGGTGTAAATATGGAATACTTTGGCTATTATGGCCAGTAACCACTGATGCAGCCTGTACAAAAGAGGCACCCTGAAGCTCCATCCATCATCCATCATTGCTGATATTTATTCTGGCTAACCTTGGGGTGTAATTCCTTGAATTTAGTGATTAAGGACTTAAGGGAGATGTGCAGGCTTCAGGCAATGCTACCACTACTCAGTGCATGAGGCATCTGTGGGCTTTTGTTTTTGGTCCCAGGGGACGGACTGCTTCTGAGCAGTGGGAAGAAGTGGGGACGTCATCGGCGCATGCTTACTCCAGCCTTTCATTTTGATATCCTGAAACCCTACCTGAAAATCTTCAATCAGAGTACAGACATCATGCACGTGAGCTCCTCTGAAACCCCAGCATTGATGCTGTCTGCGAGTGTGATTTCATTCTATATGTCACTCCCTTCCTGTCGCTTCCTTCTTAAATATGGCACCAGTGCAACTTGTTGCCCCTTACACTGGTGCTGAAATGAGGAGGGCAAAAGGAATTCTACGTATCTTCATTATTAGTGTGTGTGTGTGTGTGTGTGTGTGTGTGTGTGTGTGTGTGTGTGTGAGAGAGAGAGAGAGAGAGAGAGAGAGAGAGAGAGAGAGAGAATACACAATTTTTTTCTGTTTGTAGAACGTAGTCTATATACATCCTGTCTCGGCTAGCACTTTTGTTAACAATTATCAGATTTTGAGCAGTCCAAGAGTGCACTTTGTACCTGGGAAGGTGCATTTTGTCACCCAGATAACAGGTTTGTAACTTTTCCAACTGCAGTTTGGACTGTGATTTTACAAGTGGGATTTTACAGTACCTTGTGGGTGATTATTCTGGTCTTGTGACAGAGAGCAATGTAATTTCATCGTCTGCTCAGTCATGTTCTATTATTTGCTCCAGTATTTGCTTACACACCCACAAAAATTATTTGAGTTAATTTTAAGCAAAGTGGGGTTGTTTAAAACTTCACATTTTCTGGTGTGATCTCAATAATTTTATTCAAATGGTGGCCTGAACAAAATGGCATCGTAGTGGGAAGAATCACATGCCCTACCTTAGTGATGGTGAACCTTTTGGGCTCGCTGTGTCAAAAATGCCCCATTTGACTCTGCTGGCGTGTCACTCCCCACCCCCAACAAAAGCAAAACAATTATTTATATACTACAGCCCAATCATGTGTAGAGCTATGCATTATATAACGAAACATTAAATCATTACAAAAATGAAATACTAGTAACATAAACTCAGGTGTTGTCAGATAAATAGTGATAACTCAGATAAATAGTGAACAATTTGGTGAACTTGTGTGTCACCCAAAACGTTGTGGCGTGTCACCTTTGACAAGCGTGTCATAGGTTTGCCATCACTGCCCTACCTGGAGCACTTTAGGAAGAATGGGATATAAATGCAAATGTTTAAAAGAAACAGGAGAAATGGGTGAACGTATAGTAGCAAAGCTTTCATTGTTGTTGTTCCACACAAAGGGAACAACTTCCTATTTATTGCTCCTATAGTAGGACAAGGGAGATACTGTGCTATAAAATATATCTATATATAAGCTGTTTTGAATTATGGTATGGCAGAAAAGTGGATTAGAAAATTTAAAAGTTCATTCACTTTTCTGTGGTGCAGGAATTGCGGAGCAGGTAAAAGGCCAGTAGGGAACACCTTGGACAGTCAAGGGGAACAGCCCTTTTTTCCTATTAGCAAACCCCCAGTGTTTCATTTTGACATTCAAATTACTGTAATTCACATTCTCAGTTTTCGTGGATAATTGAATTTATCTCCAAATGAAAAAAAGGGATGATTGGAGATGGATTAGATGGCAACAGGATTCTAACAAAAGTTGAAATGGAATGCGGGGGCGGGGAATCATAAAATCACACTGGCATGAAACCCCCTCTGGTTTAAAATCCCTTGAACATCCACCTCTGGGATTGTAAAATGTGCAAATACGTCAAATGAGCGATAAATAGAAAAGCACAGCCTTGTATTGATGACAGGCACAAGCTGCTTTTGCACCAACGTTCCCATCCACAAGCTTCCTGTGCCCTCTCTCCCTAGCCCCTATTGCATTTGTGAGCCCTTCCTCCCCTCCCAGAAATGCCAGCAGTGTGCATGGTTCAGTTCGCTTCTTCCTGGCCTCGCTGCTGTGCTACCTTACGATGGCTTCTTCACTCTGCTCTGAGTGCCCCCTTCTAGCAGCTCTCACTGTGATTTCTTGTCTTTGCAGGCCAAGTGGCGGAGGCTCACCACAGCAGGAGTCACATCCCTTGACATGTTTGAGCAGATCAGCCTCATGACTCTGGACAGCTTGCAGAAATGCGTCTTTAGCTACAACAGCAACTGCCAGGAGTGAGTAAGCTATGGGGAGAAACCCCAGGAGACTTGGTAGCTTTCCAGGTTCTTTATTGCCTAGTATCTAGTGGCCATGTGGGTGTCTGTATCCATTGCTTCTGGAGGAGATTGGCTTCAGCACTGTAATCCCACATCATAAAGACCTGCAAGGCCCATTCCTTGACAAGAGAAGGTGTCGTCATGTTCCCTGAGTGAGGAGAGAGATCAGGTATACAATAACTGGCAGAATAGCTCCCCATACTGGGGTGGGAGGAAAATAGCATACACGAGCCAGTTCCAGGAAGGTCCAGTAGCTGGCCTGCTGTCACAATACAAGGAAGCGTGAGAGCTTGAGCTTCAAAACGCAGGCTTCCTTTTAACTGGAGCTGAACCCTACTAAACCATCATGGCTTCCCCTCAGATAATTTACCATCTTTTTTGTTATTGTGATATTTTTTCTAATAAGAAGGATGAAGCAGGTACATAGATGCAGTTTTGTACCAATAAGTCTATTTTAGATATCGTTTTTCAGGATCGTCGGATGAGAGTTGCAACAGTTTAGCTGCTTTGGAAATGCATATAATGTTTTGTGGAGGAAAAACAAAAACCCATATTTTTTGCATTTAGAAATTAGGGGGGAAAGTGTGTGCGCATGCGTGCATGTGTTTTTTCCTGGAAGGGTAATTGTAGCAGGCACAGGTTGTTGGGATATATTAGGCAATAATTTACCAGATATATCTCTGTGGGGGCAATCCTAACCTGGACTTAGGCCACCACAAGTCCCTTATTGCAAATGCACTGTAAAGCATATTTGCACCACTCTTGGAGTTAGGGAGACTGGCACACATACATGTTCCGTCCTTCCTGACTCCGAGAGTGGTCCACTTGTGCTATGTGGTGCATTTGCCACACTCCTAGGCCAGCACATGAAACTTGTGCCAGCCTAACTCCAGGTTAGGATTGTGCCTCTTGTGACTTACAATTCTTGCCACTAAGTACTATGCTTTTTGGAACGTTGGTAGTAGTGAGAAAATACATACTGGTTCTGTTGCATTGGAACTGGCACAGAGTGTTCAGACCTGGAATGTATGCCCACGCCAAAATGTGTTGAAGCCAGACCAGTATTTCCCATAAATTGTTCCTCGACTCCCAGATCTCTGTGGAGGCTCCCTGCCATGTTTTCTGTTGACAAAGGGGGTTTGCTGTGTTCCAGGACACCGAGTGAATACATTGCAGCCATCCTGGAGCTCAGTTCTCTTGTAGTGCGCCGGCAACATATCCTGCACCACCATATTGACTGGATCTACCGCCTGACGACTGATGGTCGCCGCTTCTACCGTGCATGTAACATTGTACATCGTTTCACAGCTGATGTGGTTCAGCAGCGGCAAAAGGCACTTACGCGCCTGGGTCAGGATGGCTGGCTCAAGTCGAAACAGGGAAAGACTATGGACTTCATTGATGTGCTGTTGCTGGCCAAGGTATTTATTTATTTATTTATTTATTTGATTTATACCCCGCCTTTCCGCCACAAAGGCCCTCAAGGCGGCATTTACAAGGTTAAAATACAATAAAAAACAATTAAAAACAGTATTAAAAGACAATAAAAACAATATTAAAAATACAACATACAACAAATTAATCCCTGGGATCATAAAATATATTTTAAAAAATGCAAAAAAAAAAAATGCAAAAAAGCCGGCCAGCCAGCCTGTCAGCAACTAAAAGCCTGCTGAAATAAAAAGGTCTTCAGCCCCCGCCGAAATACCGCCAAAGAGGGAGCAGTTCTTAACTCCAAGGGGAGGGTATTCCAAAGTTGGGGTGCCACCGCTGAGAAGGCCCTATTTCTGGTCGCCACCCCTCTCACCTCTCCTAGTGGCGGCACAGTCAAAAGGGCCCCCCCAGATGACCTCAGAGTACGGGTTGGATTATATGGGAGGAGGCGGTCCCTCAAATACCCTGGGCCCGAGGCGTAAAGGGCTTTAAAGGTCAACACCAGCACTTTGAATTTGGCCTGGAACAGAACCGGCTTCATGTAGATGTCCTCGGCATGGACATTGAAGTCCCCCAACACCAAAAGGCGGGGGGACTCCAACACCACGCTCGAGACCAACTCCGTCAGCTCAGGCAGGGAGACTGCTGGGCAGCAAGGCGGGCGGTACACCAACAGAATTCCTAATTAAATCTGTCTCGCCCCTCCAACACAACGCGAAGACACTCAAACCCGGTGGACTGCTGAACAGAGTATCTGGTGAGACGGATGGAATCCCGATAGACCATTGCAACCCCACCTCCCCGCCCCTGAAGTCGTGGCTGCTGCAGTACCTGGAAACCCGGTGGACAAATCTGGGAAAGACTGACCCCTCCCAGCTCATCCAGCCAGGTCTCCGTGATACATACCAGGTCGGCCTTCTCCTCCAGGATTAGATCCTGGATCAGACAGGTCTTATTATTAACCGACCTGGCATTCAGAAGCAGCAGCTTCAGACTTAGGGGGCTGTTGCCAGGAGTACCCAGGGTCAGAGGGATGAGAGAAGGGCCAGAAAGAGCGACAGTCTGTCTACGACTGACCCTCCTTCTCCTGTAACGTCCGGCCCAACCCCCACCGCCATACCTTCCATGACCCGTAACTCTGCTGATGGTGGCCCCCCTCCCCTCCCCTGAGCTCCCTCGTGGTGTTAAGCACATATTCCGCCAAGGACGACCTTCAGCCAAACTACAACAGCATATACAATCTAAAAACACAGACGCTCACACACACGCACAACTACCTCCACTGCAGCAACCCCTACCCCCCTCACACAGAGGTTTGGGTTGCTGCAGATCTCTGCCTCCCTCTCACAGAGGCCCTCTAAAAACTATCCCTCCCTGCCCCCCTCTCACCGAGGCAGGAAGTACTCTCACCCCTCCTGGCCTGACTCTCACTCAGGACAGGTACTAGGCACAAGGGAGGGAATTTGCCCTATCTATGTGGCAAGGGAAGGCAGCGAAAGCTCTGCCCTTACGAGGGTGCCACAACCTTTGAGGAAGGGCTTGTGGCTGCTATGGGGAGGGTTAGCATATGTGCCTTTGGGTGTGCCAAGGGAGTCCCAGCTGCCAAACTCTGGCCCCTGGGAAGGGCCCAGCCTCTGAAAAATAGCTTGCAACAGATGTGGCACCAACAAGGAGGTGGTGGAGTAAGGGAAGTGGCTGTGTGAGACTCTGGCCTAGACAAAAGGTGCTCACTACTAGCAGAAACTGGTCAACTTCTCACTGGGTCAGGCAGTTGTCTTGTCTCAACAAGCACCTTGCTTTGTGCTTTCAGGATGAGGAAGGCCTTCCCTTGTCTGACGAAGACATCGCGGCTGAGGCGGACACCTTCATGTTTGAGGGTGAGGCTCCTGGATTGGGTCTGGTCAGCCGCAGGCACTCCCTGCAGCATCTCTCTGGGAAAGACGAAAACTGGAAAAGATAAGTTGGGCAAGCCGCCTGATTTTGTGGGCTCAATTGCCATATTCTGCAATTGTTAGTGTAAGAGCACAATCCTATACTGCGCTGGATTAGTGCGGCCAGCGGGCCTGTGCCAAATCCAGCGCAGTATCGGGGAGGCTGGAGCCTCCCCAAGGCAATGGCACGTTCGCACCGTTACCGGAGGGGAGGCTCCAGCCTCCCCAGTGCACTACTCAGATCTGCGCCTGCTAAACAGCAGGTGTAGATCAGAAGAGATTGCACGGCCCCAGTGGTGGGATTCAAATAAATTAACAACCGGTTCTATGACGTCATAGCCGGAGCCAAAAAAACCCAAAGCCAGCCGAGGTAAGCAAGTGGGCGGGGCCCGGCCATTTAACAACCGGTTCTATAGAACCTGGGCGAACCCCCTGAATCCCACCACTGCACGGCCCCCTGGACAGGCTTAGGATTTGGCCTTATGGCCCACCCACATCCTGCCCACCCCTTCCCCTTCTTCGGCCAACACAAGGGAGGCGCAGCGCAGGCACAATGGGACCGGCGATGCCTGCAGCGCTGGTCCGATTGCTGTAGCACTGACACGGGGGTGCCGCTTGGTGCCCCCCTCCTGTCGGTGCTGAGTACGGTGCTGAGCACAACCCTGTTGTGTCAATGCTGCACACTTCTTAGAATTGCCCTGCCTGCCTGCCTGAAATCCAGTGCACATTTTCCTGGGAACAACCCCACTCACTACGATGGGACTTACTCCTGCATAAATAAGCCTCCAAATCTCTGCCCTAAGAGTCCCTGTGAGATGAAATCGTATCGGAGCGGGGCCTGAAGTCGGTTGCCCCTGACCCTGTCCTGTTGGTGTCCCTGTTCTGACCCTCATAACTGTTGGAGATAGGGAAGAGCAAGCCTCCCTGGGACTAGGAAGTGAAGCATTCTAAATTCCCATAAAACAAACTCAGAAGAATATGCTGATCAGGTGCCTGTGTGCAAATAGCAGATACTTATTCCATTTGCAGAGCTCTGAGGTTTGAGTGCAGACTTGTACAATGAGGCTTCAGATGAGTAAGCAGGGAATACTAATACACCTGCCATGTGGCCTTCCTCTCCTTGCAGGCCACGATACCACAGCGAGTGGCTTGTCCTGGGTGCTGTACAATCTGGCTAAACACCCCAAGTACCAGGACCAGTGCCGAGAAGAAATCCAGGACCTGCTACAGGGTCGAGAGCCGGAGGAGATTGAATGGTGATGAAATGGAGGGGTGACAGGTGGAATTCAGCCCCAATATTGGTTGCCAAGGGAGATGGGATCTTACATGTTATATTGTATGTGGCTATAAAAAGGTAAAGGTTTCCCCATGACCGAATGGTCTAGTCCTGACCAACTGTAGGGGGCGGTGCTCATCTCCGTTTCCAAGCCTGTAGAGCCGGCATTTTGTCCAAGGACAAGCTTCCATGGTCATGTGGCCGGCATGACTATACTCCGTAGCGCACAGAACGCCGTTCCCTTCCCACCGAAGTGGTCCCTAGTTATCTACTTGCATTTAGGCGCTTTCGAACTGCTAGGTTGGCAGGAGCTGGGACAAGCAATGGGAGCTCACTCCGTCGTGCAGTCTTGAACTCCGAACCTTCTGGTCGGAAAGCCCAGCAGCAGCGGTTTAACCCACTGCGCCACCACGTCCCATGTGGCTATACCTGTGTGCATAAACACAACAGACAAAGTACGTTAAGTGAGAGAGGGGCCTGTGTTGAACCCTGGGTTTTGATTTCATCCTGTGGATGACTGTATCACATGAGTGAGAGTTGCTCATCTTTTAAAAGAACTACGTTTGGTACCCAGGTGCTAGTCTCTCCCGATTGATTTTTAAGAGGCATCTTACAGTATACTGTGCACTGGAACATAGTGTGTAAGGCCAACATTTTGACTGTTGATCAGAGCCCAAAGCACCTGCCCACAAGTCTCAAAGAATGGTTCTGTTCGAACGTGTAGGGCCTGTGAGAGAGTGCTGTTCGGCATGCGCTGCACTGCCCCAAGTTTTTGTTCTCAATGGCACAGTTGTATCTGCGTCCCCTGCCTTCTTCCTTGTGAAGGAAGAGAGATGGAAGTCTTGCAGGAAGTATATAGTCCAAGCACAGCCCCAAAACAGGTCCGCATGCTTAATAATACTAAAGCTGTCCTGTTCCTCTCTCCTCCATCTGTTCCTTCCCAGGGCCCCCTGTATGCCTCATTCCCTGTCCTTGGAAGCCCCTTGTAGTTGTGGCAGCAGATGCAGGTGGTTCTCAATATTTTTAGCACCAGGACCCGCTTTTTAGAATGACAAACCCACTGGTTTGTCACCAGGTAGGACCCACCAGAAGTGACGTCATGGCTGGAAGAGCCATCATTGTGATACCAGCAGTCGCGGATCTAGGGGGGGCAAAGGGGACAAGAGCCCTGGGCGCCATCTTGGGGCGGTGCCGATGGCATGGCGTGCCCCCCCGCGCCCCCCAACATGGCGCCCGCCGTGCCCGCTACCCTCCTGTATGCCAGGACGCGCGAGCACATTAAAGTGCTCACGCGCCCCGGCAGACAGGGCGGGGAGCGGGTGCTGGCTCGGCTGCGCACTCCAGGCTTGGGGTTTAAAGTGCACTTTAACCCCGTGCCCTGCGGCGGCTCAGGCCGCTCCTTTCCCTCCTGTCTGCCGGGCCGCGTGAGCACTTTAATGTGCTCGCGCGTCCTGGCATACAGGAGGGT
>JAJKFI010000082.1:351110-440152 GCA_029204185.1 Lerista edwardsae | reverse complement strand
ACACACACACACACACACACACACACACACACACACCTGAAAAGGAAGTCCCTTAATCTAGATGACACCACTGAAAGGCCCTCACTCCCATTACCATCTGCCATATCAAAAGGTGAATGCCCCACATACTTAGAGCTGGTTTGGGAGGCAGTCGTGGATCTAGGAAGGGCAAAGGGGGCAAGAGCCCTGGGCGCCATCTTGGGGCCATCTTGAGGGGGCGCCGATGGCATGGCGCCCCTCACGCCCCCCAACATGGCGCCTGCCGCGCCCACTCCCCTCCTGTCCGCCAGGATGCGCGAGCACTTTAAAGTGCCCGCGCGCCCTGGCAGAAAGAGCGGGGAGCAGGCACTGCGCACTCCGGGGCGGGGGTTTAAAGTGCACTGCCCCGGAGTGCGCTCCGGCGGCTCACTCCCCTCCTGTCCGCCGGGACACGCGAGCACTTTTAAGTGCCCGCGCGCCCCGGCGGACAGGGCGGGGGGGGCGGGCACTGGCTGCGCACTCTGGGCTGGGGGTTTAAACCCCCGGCCCGGAGTGCGCACCCCAGCAGCTTCCCTCCCGGCTCGGAGGTCGCAGCGGCCGCTCCCCGCCCTCCGAGCCAGGAGGGAAGCCACACCCCGCAATGTCATGACGTTGTGACGTCATGACGTTGCAGGGGGGCGCCATATCATTCCCTGCCCTGGGCGCGGTTCTGATTAGAACCGTCCCTGGATACCAGAGCCTGCTGCTTTCCTGAGAATGCAGCGATCAGTTGGGTTATTGCTCAGGCATTTTCCAATAGCAAAGTGAATCAGAAAGGGGGTGGGGGGAAAGCCTATTTACAACCTTGGCACAAGCACAACAACCACACAGCCCTTTCCAGCATCCCATCTTCCCATATTTTCAGTACAGCTGCTCTAAGTGCTTTGTCACCCAGTTGAAATTGGCTCATGACCACTGGTGGGTCCCAACCCACAGTTTGGAAACCACTGCACTATACCACTCTGTCATGATAAAGAGTAAGCCTAATGCGCACATGCTTTTCTCCTTTCAGGGAAGATCTCTCCCTGATGCCCTTCACCACCATGTGCATTAAGGAGAGTTTGCGCCTCCACCCACCAGTCACAGTCATCTCTCGACGCTGCACTGAAGATGTGACGCTGCCTGATGGACGGGTGATCCCCAAAGGTACCTGCTGACTGACTGCCACTTCACTTCTTCCCCAAAGCTAGTAGGTGGGAACTCTGCTTCCCACCAGCCCACCCAACCCCTACAACAGCAGTCTTAGACCAACCAAGCCACTACACTATGTATTGTTGCATTTGGAGTGTGATGTTGCATTTAGTGTGATGGCACTAAAAATACACAAAGTGATGTCACTAATCAAAAGTTGCTGTTTCAAAGTGTCTTTGATGTAGTCAGCCTCTCAGCCCCAAGGACGTTGGCTGCTTGTTTGGTTGGCTCACTCTTAGGCTATAATCCTATGCATGCTTACCTGTTAATAAGTGAACTCAGTAGGACTTGCTTCTGCATAGACCTGCCTAGAATTGGGCTGTTAAAACTACAATTCCCTTATTGATATAAATGTACAATGAGTGCATCAATTTGCTTTGTCAGATGCTTTCATCTGAATGAATTGCCTACAGTCACCACTCCCTGGTTCCATATTTTTTATTAGCAGTGACTAGAAAACTTCTGCTTCGACTAAGTAGAAGTTCCAGTTCATGAAAATTGTAACATAAGAGCATACCATCAGAGGTGTAAGGCACTGTCCTGGTCCCCAGGTCAGTGATGTCACAATGCCACTCCCCAGTTTCTCCCTGAACAAGGGTGCGTTCACTGCCGCGGCTTTGTGCCCCCTGTGGAAGCTCTCCTTTGAAGGAGAAGGAATGGGGCTGTGAAGCCGCCAGCACCTCCTCTGTAGCTAAGGCAGAGCCTGAGAGGCAGTAATGCACCCCCCCTTGGCATAGTGCCTGGGGCATATGCCCCTTAGGTTCTGCCCTAGTTACACTTCTGCATACCATGACAGTGACAGCGCAATCCTAGCGTGCCCCTTGCATCGACGCAACGTCATCGCGTTGACGCAAGGGGCGGAATGCCGACGCGGGAGCGCTGAGCTGAAGCCCTCCATCTCTGAAGCGCTCCATCTCTCTGCTCGCAGCATCGGCTTCAGAGCGCCGACGGAGAGCCTCCCTTGCGCCGACCGAAGATGGTCGGCGCAAGGGATTCTGTCCCATATCGGGACGGGGATTGGTGGGAGGTGAGAGGCGGAAGACGGGACCAGGGCGGGACCTAGACGGGCTTGGGAGGTGCCCATATGGCCACATCTTAAGCCCGTCAGCGAGGCTGCGTGGCCCCGATTCAGGCCGCATGGTCTCCTCAGATCTACGCCAGATCTGCACATGCTCCCTTGCCGCAGGGAAGCTCCAGCCCGTCCTAAGCATTATTAGGGATATGGCACTGGCCCGTTGGCTTCACCAATCTGGCTCTGCTTAGGATTGCGCCCTGGGTCTAAAAGTAATGTGGGACATATGAGTGGCATACTATTATAATATGTATTTTAACGGAGGGAAATGGGGGGGGAACGTCAAATTACAATTGAACAAACACATAGTATGATGTCTATGGCATACCTAGAGGGAATCACAGCAGTACGTTTTGCAAGCAGCCAGTCCCCCCTACTCTTTGGAGCCATTCGTAGCCAACGTAGCCTCCTGGGAATGGCTCTGAAGAGGAGAGGTAGTGGCTGCTTGCAAAACTTAGTGCTGTGATCCCCCTCTAGGTATGCCTCTTTACAACGTCATTGTATTAGGGTTCCCCAACTCCCTGGTTCTGCTTTCAGAGGAGGAAAGTAGAGGAGTAGCGATCAAGGAAAGGCCCACTTACATCGTGTCATGCGTTTTTTCCACCTGCACATTACCAGAGAGATGTGGGAGGACATGCAGGGCAGCAGAGCTCCCATGTCTATATGATCTAAGTCTAGGTGATCTTGACTCTTCCTGGAATTGGTTTCATGTTGTACCTTGCCTTTCCATCCAAAAGGCTTTCAAGCAGCCTTGCAGCAGCATTCATGAAGGACACCGCTGCCCCATCAGTGATTCATTCCCTGGACCTGGGACAGGACCACAGGTCCCAGGCTTCATTGTGTAGTAGCCCTCATACTCACAGGCATGCCTGCACCATCAATTCCTTTCTTCTGTAACTGCAGCAGACCTGCTTTGTGCTGGAGCTGAAGGGAGAGATGCAGGGGCCTTAAAAAGGTAAAGGTTTCCCCATGACCGAATGGTCTAGTTGTGACTAACTGTAGGGGGCGGTGCTCATCTCCGTTTCTAAGCCTGTAGAGCCGGCGTTTTGTCCGAGGACAAGCTTCCGTGGTCATGTGGCCGGCATTATACGCCGTAGCGCACGGAACGCCGTTCCCTTCCCACCGAAGTGGTCCCTATTGATCTCCTTGCATTTAGGTGCTTTCGAACTGCTAGGTTGGCAGGAGCTGGGACAAGCAACGGGAGCTCACTCCGTCACGCAGTCTCGAACTCCCAACCTTGCGGTCGAAAGCCCAGCAACAGCGGATTAACTCGCTGCGCCACCACGTCCCCTGCAAGGGCCTTAGGCATTAGCAGAATAAGAAAATGCATGTTCTACCTTGAGTAAAAACCCAGAAGAAGAACTTAAGTTGAGAACCTACCATAGTAGCCCTTGTAGAGGTGGAAATGCCTCTGACTCAGAAGGCAGCAGTGACCTTACACACACAATTTGTGCCATAGCAATGAATCACAGCACCTCAGATGCCAACCTCATGCTCCCCCCCACCTCCCCGCTTTTTCTGTCTTTTGTGCATAGTCACACTCAGTTGAGATGCTTCCCCCCACAGGGAATGTCTGCCTGGTCAGTATCTTTGGGACCCATCACAACCCTGCTGTCTGGCCTGAGCCTGAGGTATCACCTTCCACCCTTCTGTGTTTGCACCTTGTCCTCATTCTTCTTGCTAGCCTTAGTTATTGGGGCATCGTCCTAGATGAGCTTCTACAGGGCAGACTTTTCCCTCTTGCATGGAGGCAACACAATAGCATGCCCCTTTTTACTTAATTTCAACGTGTGTGTGTGCGTGCACACAGCTAGGCCTGCAAAGTTTGGCTGGCACAAGGGCCACCGAAAAGCGCATTTGGACCACTCTCAGAGTCAGGGAGGATGGCGTACATTTGTGCTGGCTCCTCTGACTCTGAGAGTGGTCCAAACACATTTTGCGGTTTCCCTTGTGCCAGCCAAACATTGCTGGCGTGTGTGTGTGGGGGGGAGGGCTTCTGTTCCCTGGGAAGTCCAAAACTATGACGTTTGCATACAACATGTGGAGGTTGTAAACCAGCAGCCAGCTAGATCCCTGGAAGAAATAAGAACGCGCCCCTAGCTTGTTGAAATGGATGGCAGGGCTGGTTTTTGTCAAGACTGTAGGAGGAAATGATTAAATACCTCTTCTCTGATACTATGGTCATCCTGATCCCACCCTTCTCTTGCAGCCTCTGTTTAGGGTCAAATTATATGTTTAATGTATCTTCAAATTTGACCCTCATGTTTATTTACATATGTATATCCCACCTTTCCAAAAGCTCAAGGCAGATTCTGTGGACTGGAATTCCTCCATGCAGCCAGTAAATGTCAAGCTGCAAATTAGCTGATCTTCGCCCTCTCCATGAGCTGCTGCTTCTCCCAGTCCCTTACCTGACTTTTTGCAACCCGCTTTTGTTCTCATAGGTCTACAACCCACACCGCTTTGATCCAGGGGCCTCGCAGCAGCCATCCCCATTGGCCTTTGTGCCCTTCTCGGCGGGACCCAGGTAATGGGCAACCAATAGCTTCCCAAACTCTTGGAGTTGGACCTCAGCTTCCTGGCTTCTTGCCTACCATGGAGCATCATGGGAGATGCAGGCTTAGATGCTGGTGTCAGCAGGTGCTTCTTCATGGAACACTCTGACCCGAAAGTTCCCCAGCCAGCTATTCTTGGTGCTGGGATGAGGGAAAAGGAACATGGAATGAAACTAACTTCTCTCACTCTTGCAGAAACTGCATTGGGCAGAACTTTGCCATGGCAGAGCTGAAGGTGACTCTGGCCCTGACGTTGCTGCGGTTTGTGGTGCGGGTTGATGAGAGCAGAACGGTGCGGCGCAAGCCAGAACTAATCCTGCGGGCAGAGAATGGGCTGTGGCTGCAGGTGGAGCCACTGCCTGCCAGGTCTTGATCAGAAGAACACACGCGCATGACTAGAAGTTTCAGTTTGTTTTCTTATGCGGCAGGAGGATTTGTGGTGGTGAGAGAAAGGACAGAACTACCGTGAGGTTGCATCTCCCTTCCCTCTACTGTTGTGCCTCTCCTGCCACCACTGTTCAGCCTCCAGTTCTGCCTTGACATTGTTCAGGGCACAAAGAAATGTTCAAGCCCTTGTGTGTGACATTAAAGCGATGAATGTCTTGACCTCATCTGTGTTCTCAGTATTGCTTTATGCCCATGACTATACCAGAAATGACATGCTACCTGCATCGCGATACACAGCATATGGTGGACTCTAGTTTAAACATTACAGTGTGATTTTGGAGTCGTGGAGAACCTTATATATGGAGGCAAATATTCCAAGCATCCTTGTCTTGGTCCTCTCTCGCCCCGTGGCGGTGGTTTGCTTGATGCAGTACACAGTATCATGAACTGTCAAAGCACCGTCCCAGCTTCCTTCAACCGCATGCAGTTCCCCATTCCCGAAAATGGGCAGGATCTCCTCCACTCTTACACATCTCCTGTGGAGGTGGTGCACTATTACTGCCCTGTCCCACCAAGACTCCTGTGCTGGGTGAGGAAAGTGTGCGAAGTAAGAAGAATGCTTGGTCCTGAGCCCCCATAAAGCCAGTGGCCACAGCCAGACTGCCCTCCACAGGCTTGTTTTCCACGTTTTTGGAGGGAAGAGTTCATGATTAGATAAAGAGATACCAGGGCTCAAGTTTGCCTGGTCCCACTCCATGGTGAGGGAAATGGACTTTGCCTCTGCAGTTCATCATATATTGTTTAAGCAGCTTCGTTTTCACAAATGTTGAAGTGAAGTTTGAGTGAGAGAATGCTAAAGACAAATAGTGCCATGTAATGTCATGATGTTTTTGTAATATGTGTTTTATTTACAAATTGACAAGCAGAATACAGTGGAGGCAGACTCCTTTGGAAGTTAGCACAACTGGTCAGCCTATGTCCCCTTCCCAGAAAGGACAGTGAACCTTTGATTTAATGGATGTAGGGGGGAAGGGGTGTCAGTTAATGCCAAAAATCCATTAAATCTAAATGCATTTCTGGCTTGCATGCACAAAACATATATATGACTAATATAAGTCGAACTCCCAATCAACTACACCATCCTGCCTTTGTTAATGTGAGTTCCTTGACTGAGCTTCCGCCAGGAACCCTCTAGAAGTTAAGTCTCTGAATGGGGAATGGATGCATTTTGTCTATAATGCACATAAATGCTTGCACATGAATATTGAGGCCCTGCATGGCACATGGTCTGACATTGCAGCTGTTGAGATATGTTTTGCAATTTTAGCGAATAT
The DNA here is from genome assembly GCA_029204185.1 of Lerista edwardsae. NCBI lineage: Eukaryota > Metazoa > Chordata > Lepidosauria > Squamata > Scincidae > Lerista > Lerista edwardsae. The sequence continues at coordinate 433,595 of JAJKFI010000082.1, read as the reverse complement.
CTTAACAAAATATCAGCACATTACGATGGTTATGACAAGCCCCCTAGATGGGCTCAAACCTGTCTTCCCTGACTCCATTGCAGACAGCAGCCTGGCTTGCCTGAGTGCTGCTAAGGCTCCCCTTCTGGCTTGTCCAATCCTTTCCCTTCAAAAGGGACCCTTCCAGCTTGCGGACTCCTCCACAGGGACTCAAACACTTCCACTTGTGTGTTTATTTCACATGGGTGTCTTCTCCCAAGGCAGTTATTCCAAAGGAGCTGTCGGTCTGCCGCTGTTGATATTTTAAGCACATGTTCGTGTGAATGGCATAGTGTGATTTGAACTTCCAAGAACTAGGATTTGTGGCAGCTTCCAAGGGCATTGCTGTATCCTATGCCACTCAAGCTGGCATTTCCACTTGTCTACTGACTTAATTCAATCATCACCTCAATCCAATTGGTGACAAGGAGTACTTGCATCACACTATTGGAAAAAAATCCCATCATTTGCATCCTTCCCACATGTTTAATTCTAACTCATCCAAATCTTAAAATATGGTATACTTGAACATTTCACCACAGACCCACATTTATTTCTGAGTTGCCTGAGGACACAGCTTTTCATTTTTCTCAGTGCTGGGCTTTTAGGATCCATGCAACCATAATCAGCTAATATTTCCCATCTTTCAAGATGCAGTTATCTAGTTGTCGTGTGTGCTCCCTGAGGCACCTGGTGGGCCACTGTGAGATACAGGAAGCTGGAATAGATGGGCCCTTGGCCTGATCCATTGGGGCTCTTCTTATGTTTCACCCATCAAGAAACTCAGGTTGCATATGAAACTCTCAGGTGGTCGCCCATCCACGAAGTAGATCTGCTTCACTCCAGCAATGTGGCTGTTGTGTCTATCTTTTGGGATAAGGACATCTTATCCTTTGTACAGTGCCACTGGTGATGCTATGAATCCAACATAGAGTGGGGAATCACCAGTGGCAAGAGTGCATTTGGGAACCCCAGAGGAACACCCGCACTGGATCAGGCCAAGTCCCATCTAGTACAGGTGGGCTTCCTGTATCTCACAGTGGCCCACCAGATACCTCAGGAAGCACATAAGACAACAAGATACTTGCATCTTGCTACCACTCCCCTTCCTATTTATCCTCACATCCCTCAGTGAAGACACCAGACTGCAGCTTGGGTTCAGCTTTATTAAACACAAGTAACCATTTTTAAAAACACGAAACCTACTGAACATACTGTCCCTCCCTCACCAGTCTGGGGTAGGGAAAAAAACTGCCATCCACAGCCAATTTGGATGACTGCAGAAAATAACCTACCCATGTTATAACGAGCAACAAATCTCAGACTGTACATATCCATCGTGGCATACCCACATAACCTGTGATGGAGTTTTCCTCCATAAATCTGTCAAATCCCATTTTAAAGGCATCTAGGCCAGGCACCATCACCACATCCTGCAGCAAGGAGTTCCATTGATGCATTACCCAATGGCTAAAGAAATACTTTCTGTTCTAACTCTTCCAACACTCAATTTTAGTGGATGTCCCCTGGTTTTGGTGCTCTGTGAGAGGGAAAAGAGCATCCTTTGATCTACCCCCTGCATAATCATTTGCATCTCAGCACAAACCCCAGTTTCTAGGAATATCTTTAACCAAATGAATATTCTCTGGGCTTTTAAATCAGGGCAGGGGTGGGGCATGCTAAGATTTGCTGAGCAATGAATGCAGTAAACAGGCAGTGGTGTAGCGCTGAAGTTCAAAACAGAGGGAGGTGCTCAGACATTCATTAATGAGAAATATTAACCAGTCATATTGGAGTATTACCAAGCAATCAGCTTTACAAAGGGCGTCTTAACTCAGAGGCCAGAAGACCTAGAGATAAAAATAATCTAGTCTGAGTAACACGCCCCCTACTTCTATCTCCGTTTCACATTCTTCGAAGGATGAAATGTGTAAAATGTACGCAAGGAACACGGGGCTATAATAACCCATTGGGTTACTGCAAACAATCCTCAATCTCAACTCCGCCGTCCCAAACCCTGTGGATACAATTCTGGAATACTAGATTCAACGTAGGCATGCATGACTGGTGTATTTTCCCTTCACAAGTCAATACACTCGAAGGTAAAGTTTGATAAAGAGAAAGATAAAGAGAAGGTAAAGTATGATAAAGAGAAAGATAATACAGTGCGTATTTTTTCAGCTGGACTAAAAGCAGATCTTCATCCCGCGTATCATCCCCCGAGTATTGGTGGCAATACTCTTAGCTTGTTTCTCACCTTCTAGGGTAGGAAGAATTTGTAGAGCAGTTTTCCAAATGATTACACTTGGTTTTTCTTTACATTTTTCCAGCACAGTAAGATCCAGGTTTGAAAGGGCTTGATCACCTCCCCCCAGCCCTGTCCAGGGAACTATAAAGCCAAATGTCAATCCCACGTGAGTCTAAGGTTTTCGTGCCTCTATGTTCCCTGGTCGGTTCTCCTCCCACTACGCGTATGGCAGCCATGGAGAGACCCGCCCTTTCTGGTCCCGTGAGCGGATGTTTGAAATCTCTGTGTATACCTCGGAACCGGCCGCGAAGCGATCTGTGTTGATGTCGCCCCTTTGCTGCGGGCTCTCCCCGGAAGGTGAGAGCATGAAGGGGGGGGGGGTCGGGTGAGTGTGGCTGTCAGTGGCATCTGCCTTCTTGGGTTCGTCTGTTGCGACGAGGAAATGTGCGGGGGGGGGGGGCTCCTTTTCTTCTTACAGGATTATTTGCAATGAATGCACATTTTGCTGTCTGGAGTAGGACCAGTGGTGTCATTCAAATGATTTAGGAACAGGAACTCACTTTTGATTGGCACCAGCCACGGAGCCTGTTAGGATCTGGAACGCCCGTTCTGGTCCGTTCCCCCCTGAATGACATCACTGAGTAGGACATATGTAAAGGTAGCAGGTACATCTTCTCGCACGAGTTCAGCCATTCTGCCACTGTCAGGATTTGCGGAAGCACGCAGCTTTTCCATGCCATCAAATATCAAAAACATCTGGATGGTGAGAAAAGGGAGGAAAATTAAATGGCTACTGTATTAAAGGGCAAACACGACTTTCCTATTTCTTATTGTGTTAAGTTTCATCTAGCCAGCTTTCCTCAGATGTGTGTGTGTGTGTGTGTGTGTGTGTTATTTGTCTGTTTTCCCTTTTTATCATGGAACCAAAAGGTTAAATAGTGAAAGGGACAATAGTATCCCATGATCCAATCAGTGTGGGTGTAACCCTCTCCCAATCAGGAACCAAAGGTCAGACAATCCTAACATGATCAATAAATAAACCACTTAGAGAGAAACACATTGTCTGTGGTGAGCCAGCCATTCCCAGGCTTGGCCGAGATCAAATTCCAGGGTGCCGGATGTGCTCGTTCCAGACAAGGTCCCACACATGCCCTGTTCCAGTTTTGATGGCTTTCAAATAGTGTCCCGTGGAACTTTGCATCTATTTAATGAGCAGATAAACTGACCCAGAAGAAAGCTGGCCCGTTCACCCATTGATCTGAGCTACTGCTCTGTCTCTGCTGTACCCAGTGACTGCAATGGAGCATTGGGCTCTTTGGTTAACTGATCCTGAAAAGGCCCTGTTTCATTTATGCCTGTTTCCCTGCTTCCTACTTCAGGGAGCATTGCCTCTTGAATTGTATGGCAGCAGCAGAGGCGGATCTAAGGGGGGGCAAATCTGTAAGTTTTGCAAGAAGCCTTACCTTGCAGTGGAAAACACTCCTCTCCTGCACTGTTCTAGCCAATCCTCACAGGGAACAGCAACATCTTGGCGTTGCTTACTGGCTACAGCAGCAAGGGAGAGGAGGGATTTACATGACAGGCAGTGATGTCATGCAGGGGGAACGCGGGGAACTAAGTTCCACTAGTTAAAATTAGGGCTGACTCCGCCCACTTCACTCTCCCTCCTCCCCCCTCCCAATTCCTCTGCAAAGAGCTTTTCTTCTTGGTTGGCCGGCACTCAGAGGGTTAAAGGGAGCGACTCCGGATTCCTAGGGGGGTGAAGGCAGTGATGTCATTCAGGGGGAATGGACCAGAACGGGCGTTCCTAACGGGCTCCATGGCTGGTTCTGGGTTCCCGACAAGTGCCAATCAAAAGTGAGTTCCTGTTCCTAAATCATTTGAATGACACCACTGATGACAGGGTAAGGCTTCTTGCAAAACTTACAGATTTGCCCCCCCCTTAGATCCGCCTCTGGGTGGCAGTAGGCTCAAGGGTTAGCATCTCAACCAGTGTGTCAACGATTCATCCCAGGATCCTTCCTAGTACACAGGGATTCGCCAACAGACAAATCCATGGGGAAAAAGCTCCCTAAAGTAGAAAGCAGGGAAACGGGCATAAATGAAACAGGGCCTTTTCAAGATCAGTTAATCAAAACCAGTGGCAGTATACTAAGCCAGATCTTGCATAAACATGCAAATCTTGATCATATTTTTCAAGGTCTGGGAGAGCCCAGTTATCACAAGGGTCACCCCTTGCAAAGCATTGCTTTGCAGCTCAGCAGCTGAGAGGTGTTCTACAAAGTGATACCTTGGCAGAAGTGGCACTGCTGAAAGGGTGGCACTGGGAGAGCCCAGTTATTATGAGGGCTATACTTACAGCAGTGCCAAGAGCAGCTGATGGTGGTGCTAAGAGTGGTGAACCTGACACCCCAGCCTTAAGACATATTGGGCAGCATCTAATATGTCCTGGCATAAGAAACTGCCGGGAGGAGGAACAGAGAAAATTATGCCCCTAAAGTTTTTTCTTCTTCAAATAGATACCCTTCCATTCTGCCCTTACGCAGGCCAGGGGCAGGGGGACCTTATTACAAAAATCCATGAAAGCAGTGTTAAAATACATGCATTATCCCTGGTTTCACAAAACAAAACAAAAATTAAATGGGTACTGTATATAAAGTGGATGCCAAGTCAGGTCTTCCGTAATCTTCATGGTATAGGGAGTAGTAGCCCTTTGATCATGACTGGGTGAGTGAATGTGTGAAATTGTAAGAATGTGTGAAATTGAATGTATGAAATTGTATTCATACAGCTGTCCTCAGGGCGCAATCCTAACCTGGAGTTGGGCAGGCACAGTTAGGCCTGCAAAGTTTGGCTGGCATAAGGGCTGTCGTAAAGCACATTTGGACCACTCTCAGAGGCAGGGAGGATGGCACACATCTGTGTGCTGGACTCTCTGACTCCGAGAGTGGTTCAAGCATACTTTATGGTGTCTCTTGTGCTGGCCTAACTCCAGGTTAGGATTGCGCCCTCAATTGTGTAGTCCTGCTTGCCTGAAAATCCCAGAGGACAAATGAAGTAAAAAAAAATTTAAAAAAAAAATCTTACCTGGAGAGGGAGAGAGATGTGATTCTAAGGCTGCAACCCTATACACACTTCCCTGGGAGTATGAAGCCTTATTGAACACAAAGGAACTTACTTCTGAGTAGACATGAATAGGATTGCGCTGTAAATCTTTACATTAGGATTTGGGGCCCTGCCTGTTTTCAGAGCTTTTGGAAGAGCAGCTCTTGGTGTGAATGGTTTGTACCTCTGCATGCTGTCATGCAGTGGCTCATGTCTTTGCCAATATTCTACACTGTCATGTTTTTGTTCTGTGTGTTGAACTTTGTTTCTGCTTCAGTCAGCAATTTAGATCCTGAGTGGAATTTCCTCTTTGGGCTGGTGACCAGAAACTCCAGGTTATCTCACTGCAAACTGTCCCTTCTCTTTGCTGATTGATGGTAATGCTTCATGTATGTCTTGCTGTACCTGCAGAAGGGCCCAGGCGGTAGCCATGCTGTGCTCGTCTTGCATGACATCAGCAGTGAAAGAAATACCAGTAGTTGTCTGGCAAAAGCCTGTCTTGCCTGCTTGCAGAGCTTAGTGCTGCTGTGGTTGACTATGACATATGACCATCACCTGGTGTTATGCCTGTTCTTAGGTCCTTCCTGACAAACTGCATGCCTCAGCGGGGACCAGGAAGACAAACAAATCGCAGAGCTTGTGAGAGAGCCTTTTGATAAGAGCTGACTGGGGAACTGCAGTAAGATGGGTAAGGAGAGACACCGTTAACTGAACCCATTGCTAAGTTTTGTGAAATTCTTGAGATTTGATCTGTCTGATTCTGTAGTAGGAGAGAGGGAGATACATTTGGGCTAAGCATGAGATGGGACAACTTGGGCAGAGGACATGAGATCTTGATGAAATCTCAACAATTTCTGAATGGGGCAAGTGTACACAGAAAGGATTTAACCTCTTCTAAGAGTATGAAGCCAGAACCTCTTCACCCCTGCGCAGTCTTTCTAATGGCTGTTGCTGGTGGTTTGCCTTTTTTTTTTTTTTTTAGACTGTGAGCCCTTTGGGACAGGGAGCCATTTAATTTTATTCTTATTACTATTTGCCTGTAAATCGCTTTGTGAACTTAGTGTTGAAAAGCGGTATATACCGTATTTCCCCATGTATAAGACGCACCCATGTATAAGACACACCTTAATTTTGGGGCCAGAAATTTGAAAAAAAAATGTACCACCACACATAAAGTTACTGAATTCAAGTTTTATTCATAAAACTACTCATCACTGCCCCCCTCAGTTCTCCCATCATGTGCCTCCAGCCCCCCTCAGTTCTCCCATCATGTGCCTCTAGCCCCCCTCAGTACTCCCATTATTTGCCTCCAGCCCCCCCCCCTCAGTACTCCCATCATATGCTTCCACCCCCCTCAGTAGTCCCATCATATGCCTCCACCCCCCTACAGTCTTCTTACCTTACAGGCTCTCTGATTGCGGGACTGCGGCGTGACTAGGAAGTACCGCGGGGGGCGAGACGTGGAAATGAAATCACATTCTTGGCTCGGCCACCGCGGTACTTCCTAGTCAAGCCGCAGTCCCGCAATCAGAGAGCCTGTAAGGTAAGAAGACCGGCTACAGTCCCACGATTGAACAGGAGAGAGAGGTATTGAACACTGGGGGGGCCCTCATTTTAGCTCTACATGCACGGTTAGGCTCAGCACCATGACGCACACCCCTTGTATAAGACGCACCCAGTTTTTAGAGCCCAAATTTTTTGAAAAAGCGTGCGTCTTATACTTGGGGAAATATGGTAAGTACCTGTTGATTGAACCTTAGTGACCTGTGCTGTTTTCCCTTTTTGCAGAGACACAGAAGCTACTGACCTCCGTGAACAGCTATGGCTCTCAGGAGGGGGATGCCAGACCAAGCCTAGGCCCTGCATCCTTTCACCCGGAAGAGGAAGAACTCCGCAGACGCCTCAAGTACTACTTCATGAGCCCCTGTGACAAATTCCGTGCCAAAGGCCGCAAACCTTTCAAGCTGGTTCTCCAGCTGATCAAGATTCTAATAGTCACAATCCAGGTATGTGTATGTGTAAGAGAGAGCAAACCTGGAGCAGAATCTGTCTTGTGCCAGGTCTCCCCAGCAGCCTTTTTTTAGCCTGCCATGGCTTCTTAAGCGTAGCTCCCACCTACTGTGTGCTGCACACTGTCATCTCTCTTGTATCTCATAACCCCTGCTAACTCGGCAAGAGGCACTTTTTCAAGTGGTGCTCCTCTTATATTTAGCAGGGGGAGAGTAATTGTCCCTCTTCACCCCTGCGTAGTGTCTTTTCTAGTGGCTGTTGCTGGTGGCAGTCTGCAATTTTGTTTTGTTTTTAGATTGTGAGCCCTTTTGGGACAGGGAGCCATTTAACCATTATTATTATTTGCCTGTAAACCACTTTGTGTTGAAAAGTGGTACATAAGTACTGTTGGATGGATTGTATCAATACATATTGGTTAGGAGTGATCAAATGTTGCTCAGGTAATTGTCTGGATTTTAGGTGATTAAATGTGCTTGTATTTTTAGGTGATTTTAGGTGATTCTGCATATGGGTGGTGTTTTCTAGATACAGGTTGAGTATCTCTTATCCGGACTGCTTGGGACAGGAAGGTGTCTGGATTGGAGATTTGTCTGGATTTTGGAATAATTGCATAAATATAATGAGAAAAGCTTCCTCTTGCCCTTTTCACTGTTACCCATTTGGGTGACTGCTGGCCTCTTTCACATTTTTCAATAATGGCACATATCACAGAGCAGAGAATAGGAGTTACAATCTGTACATGGGAATGAGCACAAGAGTTTCTCTTGTTCATACTACAGAAAGTTTTTTTTTTTAAGTCTTGGACAAAAATGTCTGTATTTCAAATATCTGTATAAGGGATCATCTACCTATAATAATTTTTCTACAAAGCACCAAAACTGTTTTGAGAAAGGAAAGTCACCTTCAATATTTCTTATGAAATCTGTGTTGATTGACGCTGACAATCAGCTGTTGAGTTTCAGCCTGGCAAGTATGAGCATATAACTAAGAGTTCAGTCATGAGACAGAACATGATCTCAGTGGCAGTACTAAGAATGCCCAGCTGCCCCTTGGATTCAACATCTGGTGTGGGAATTTCTGCTATCAATGGGCCGCTGAAAGAGCCTCTGTGGCTGACCTCCCATTGGGACAGGGTTTCTCAAATTCTGTTAGAGTGAGCAGCTTCCAGAAAAGTGGGATTTAAGACACACCAAGTGTACCCAAGGGCAAGACTGACTGCATCATTTATTTTTGTTGTTGGCTTAGATGCAAAGTTAAAAAAAAAGGATGAGATAGCAGCTTTAACCAAATCTAAAAGTGAGCCCTACCTCCTAATAGAGAGGAGAGGGGACAGTTGGCAAAAATTCCCTCTATCCTGGCAAATGACTGTGTGACCCTGGAGAGGCTTGCCTACCTAGGAAGGAGTGTGTCTTATGCCCCGTTGGCATACAGCCTTGTAGAAAATTGAGATTCCTAAATGAGGGCTCTGCTCTGCTTTCTCTTCAGCTTGTCCTCTTTGGACTCAGCAACCAGATGGTGGTGGCCTTCAAAGAGGAGAACACCATCACATTCAAGCACCTCTTCCTGAAGGACTATGCAGATGGGGCAGAGGGCACGTACGCGGTCTATTCGCAGGCAGCCGTCTATGATCACATGTTCTATGCAGTGGACAAGGTAAGATTAGTGGGGCAGCACAGGTATGAGGGTGGCAGAGTCATGTCAGAAGGGGCAGCTGGGACTAATGGGTGGTAGTAACTTCCTCTGCAGTACTTGGCTATTCCAAACGAGACGATTGGGCGTTACGCCTACGTGCATGCAAGCAGTGCTAACCAGTCGGCGCTCATGCTCTGCCAGCAATACTACCGCAAAGGCAGGATTGACCCAGCCAATGACACTTTCAACATCGATCCCAAGGTCATCACCGGTAAGTGCCTTTTTCAGGGCCTTAAGCATTAGATATGGTCTGTGTCCTGGGAGAAAGAAATGGGGATTCCCCTTGCTTGTACCTTTTCCAGTTGTTCATGGCCCACACGTTCACTTAGAGCAGTGGTTCCCAAGCTGTGAGCCATGGAAGTCAGCCAGAGGAATCCTCATGGGGGAAAAAAAAACACTGCCCTCTACAATTTATAGGATTGTGTAGTCCTAATAGGGAGCTGCAGTCAGTGACTCAGTAGGTCAAGGGAGCCACCAGCTGAAAACATTTGGGAACAGCTGACCTAGAGGAAAGGCACATTGCCATTCCCTGAGTATGGCACAGCCTTGTGTAGAGTAGGACTCTAGGAGCTGCTGTACCCACCTTTGTGTTCCTGGATTGCATTTGGGTTTCGGACAGCCCGATCCTAACCTGCGCTGGAACAGGCAGGCCAGCTGGCCTGTGCTGTATCCAGCACAGGGTTGGAGATGGCTGCAGTGCAACTTAGGGCGCAATCCTAACCTTGAGTTAGGCTGACACAGTTAGGCCAGCAAAGCTTTGCCGGCACAAGGGGCACCATAAAGTAGGTTTGGACCACTCTCTGAGTCAGAGAGGCCAGCACACAGACGTGCACCATCCTCCCGGACTCTGAGAGTGGTCCAAACGTGCTTTACGGTGGCCCTTGTGCTGGCCAAACTTTGCTGGCTTAGTTTATGCTGGCCTAACTCAAGTTCAGGATTGTGCCCTTAGAATAAGGGGAATTGCTTCCCCTTATCTCATGTTGTGCAGCCTCCGCCCCAATAGGGCTACTCAGATTTGTGCCAATGAAATCACTGACACAAATTTGAGCAGCCCAGGATGGGGGTTTGGTCCCACCCCCTTCTCCATGCCAGTTCATCCACTGGCCCACCCTCCCCTTGCCTTCCCCCTGCTCCAATCTGCTCCAGTTAGCTCCCTCCCTGCCCTCCCCAACTCCTCCCCCTCCGCTAGTCATCCTTGACCAGTGCTTCCTTACCAGTGCTGGTCTGGGAAGCAACACTGGGAGGCCTGCGCACATCCTTGTGCCTTACCGTGGTGCTGGAAGGTTGGTCAGGATTGTGCCCTCAGTTTGCTGACATCATTGTGCTGCACAGACTGTCCAGAAACTTGAATTGTGCCCGTCGCTGTCCCCTGCAGGGTGGGTGTTACTTCGGGACTGTTGTTTTCCGTGCATTGTAAATACAGTACATCTTGGTTGGAGCACATGCCACAGAACGGTTTCTGATATTTCCCCCCACCCCACCTGAATTTGGTGGAGGGGGATATTCCCCCCTGCATGTGATGGAGTTTGGAACCTGCTCCTGGAGCAATGTCTCCTTTCTGTGTAGAGTGCCTGGGTGTGGATCCCCCAGAGCGGAAAACTTCTCCAGTGGACTCTGCGGAGAACTTTCAGTTTTTCCTGGAACCAGATCACAGCTACAGGAATTTTACTCTGAAGTTTTACAAGTAAATGGCCACGTTTTCTTGACTTTTGCAACAGCCCAAGGGAAAGGTGGGGGCCGCCTCAGTACAGTGCAAGGAGCCGTAGGAGGGAAAGGAGCCCTGATTGAAAAGTGTTACATGAATATTCTTCTTCATATTCATATTCATAATAAATAAAACTGATTTGTAAACGTTTTTCCAACTTTGGTTTTAAACCATCGAGGCTCATTACAATCCCTGTAATCGCTTTGGGAGAGTATTTCATGAGTGTTTAATTTCGAGTCGGTAGACACTGTCAGGTCTGCAACCTTATTGATCAGCGGACACATTACATCTTTCGCTTTGCACCCATAGATGCTCTGAACTTTCAATTCCTGTTACTGTATTACTGCTACATTTTTGTATTTGAAGAACGCAATTCTTGTCTCCTTTTTGCTAAGCTTACGAGGCTGTCAAGCTTTTCTGATAAGAGAGGTTCTCAGTCGTACTCTTATGAAATTCACTTGGGAGGTCAGGATGGAGCCGACCCTCCTTCTCATTCTTTCTTGCAGACTTATTAATGTCACTATCCAGTTCAAGCTGAAAGCCATCAACATACAGACAATAATCAACAATGAAATTCCAGACTGCTACACGTTTTCCATCACAGTGAGTAGTCGCATCTGAGGAGGTGATGTGTTTGCACTTCCATCTGTGTATGGCAACGTTTCATTAATATGTTGAATTGAGAGAGCCCAAGATGCTGAACTTGGGCTTCTGCTCTTCTGACCAATCACATTGTCCTTAGGTTTGGGTGGGGATAGGGGATGGGGATGGGGTCAGGCCAGAGACATCATCCGGGCGCGCCAGGAACCGGAATGCCCAGATGATTGGCAGCCCTCTACTCCGCCCCTATGGCGGAGGCCAGCCACACCTCCCTGCGCCTCGAATCGCTCCATTTCAGAGGGAGAATCGCTCCATTGCGCAGGAGGGAGGGCGGGCCCAGGAGCAGCTCGCCTGTCCTCAGGAAAGGCGGTGCGGCCCGGACCTGTCCGCGGAACTAGCGGAACGGCGTACCGGGCCATTCCGCCAGGATGACACTGCTGGGTCAGGCAGCATATAATACTTGTCTTCTCCTCATTATCCCAGATCACCTTTGACAACCAAGCACACAGTGGCCTAGTGAAGATTTATTTGGACAACAAAGTGGACATCCAGGAGTGTAAAGACCCCAGTGTCTACGGCAAAGGTACCAATGGGGTACACAGGCAGTCCAGGCTAAATTTTGAATAAGAGTGTGCAAGAGTGGTACATAAGCAGTGCTTGGGACTAATGGATACCTATGGAGCTTGGTCTTCAATGTCCAGCTAAAAGGAGCTAATCGCTTACTTGGCTTCAAAGTCAAGATACTCCTTCATTTAAAACCATAGCATTTGAAGATGCTGCAGATATTAACAAAGCTAAACTTCCCACACCAATGTGCTTTCTTCCCCATCTTCCTGAAAAAAGGGTTACATAGCAAGCTTTTTTTTTAGTATTGCTCAGTAGATGGGACTCTTATTTCCCGACTTTCCTGGTGCTGGCAATGGCTGCTGTTGTGTCAGTCATTCGTGTACCTGTATCAGAGTTTCCTGAGCTGTGTCTTTCATTGTGGGTTAATAGACCTGTTCCATTCATCTGTTGTTAAAGCAATCTAATTTCGTGCTATCTAATTTTAGAACTCTGTTGCCAGATCTTGAGGGGCTGAATTCTATACATTTATCATGAACAATATGAAGAAATACATTACTGTTCAGTTTTTAGAGAGAATGGTTTACCTCCACACTACTGATCATATTAAAACATGTATCATGGCCTCCACATTCTTTCTTCCCCTCCCCTAAATTCAAACACTTTTTAAGCCAATCCTTGCACCACTGATCTGTTTGTTCGGGATTTGCTCAAGCTTTGAAGGCTTAAGATAACCATAGCTATGTGTTGTATTCCAAATGCATCACAGATTATACAGTGACATTATATTTACTACATTGAACCAGATAGTGGGCTATGGCCATAAACAAGATTGGCATTTTCAGTGAACCAAGTGTTCTGTCCTGGGTGGCTTTAGCCAAGTTAGACTTCATCAGTTGTCCTTACATTTGGCTTATTCCTTCACGCTCATTTCCTTTCTGTTTCACTCATGCTCGCATTTGGTGAGGTTCCTTGTACAGTTACATTATCTCTGTTTCAGCCAGCCTTCATTTCTGTCTATCAAACTGCTTGTTCAGCTCTCACGTGTGCCTAGTATTCTTTGACCAAACCTATTTAGTTCGTGAGTTCTGTTGGCATGAAATATATTCTGTTCTGTATGTACTCTATTCATTGCTATCCTTCTGTCTTGCAGGAGACAACAGTTTTCGGCTATTCTTTGATGTGCTTGTGCTCCTCATCTGTGTGCTGTCCTTCATCTTGTGTGCCCGCTCAGTCATCAGGGGTCTTCTGCTGCAGCACGTAAGCATTGCCAGGATAGATACCTCTTTATAGGTGCAAAGGGCTTTCCATTTCTTTCCCTGGGACAAAGTGTCTGGCAGCATCTTTCTTGTGCTGATGGGCTGCAGTAAACAGAAACCCAAAATCAATGGGGCGAGGGATCTGATATCTTAGGCATATTGAATGTCTTTTGATTTGGAGCTCCTAAAATCCAGGAGATGCCCAGACCATAGTGATTGTGTTGAGCTTCTTTGTGGATTTGGTTTGTCCACATGTTGCTCTTTGCAGACTTGCACAATATATGCTTTTTCCATCCTGCACACACCAACAATTTGAAGGTATGCCACCAATTGGGTGGTGATGGTCAGCCGCGAGATTTAAAAAGTTCTTGGAGATGTGCAAGATCAGACTCTACTCCCATCAACATGCATGTCATTAGGAGGGAATGTTGAGTAACTAGATGATTAATCCTTGGGGTTAAAAGAGAAGGCAAGTTGTTCTAATGGGTATGGAGTTGGAGATTTGAATGTTGAAACATTTGCAGAGGACATTGCAGGAATGTTTATCATCTGCTTTAGATCAAAATGATCACATACACACCAAAATCGAGGGGCACATTATGGGCAGATCAGCACATCTGGATATATTCTAAGCTTGTGCCTAAAGCTTAGAATGTTAACATCTGAAAAACATTTTAGGCTGTAAAGTGTTTACATTTTACATCTAAGGCCTCAATCCTGAACCCTCCAGCGTGGGCGGTACAAGCATATCACCCGTGCTAATGTCGAAAATGTGCCACAAGGCACGCCCAGTGTGGGCAGTAAGGACTTAAAGCCTGCGCTGTTGCAGCGCCAGAGTGGCATGCCTGGAAGTGGCAATGTAGGACCAGAGGGTGGTGAGTTTGCTGGTCTCCAGCGTTGTGCCGATTCCAGGTGGGGTGGGAGGGTATTACTGGGGGTAGGGGCAGAGTGAGGTGGGACCAGCAGTGACTTTTGCCATCAGACCAGTGATGTCATGCAGGGGGAACGCGGGGGAACTCAGTTCCACTAGTTAAAATTAGGCTGACTCCGCCCACTTCACTCTCCTTCCTCCCCCCTCCCAATTCCTCTGCAAAGAGCTTTTCTTCTTGGTTGGCCGGCAGAGGGTTAAAGGCAGTGATGTCATTCAGGGGGAGAGGACCAGAACGGATCCTAACGGGCTCCGTGGCTGGTTCCGGGTTCCCGACAAGTGCCAATCAAAAGTGAGTTCCTGTTCCTGAATCATTTGAATGACACCGCTGCATCAGACCCTGTTCTCTCCATGTCGGACCACAAATGTCCCCATCTCCCAAGGTGCTTCCAGCAGCTGCTTGGCTACCGCAGGATGCAGCCGTAGTTGTGTGGCTGCCACTGAACCCACAGCAGCCAGGCAGCTCAGGATTGGGCTGCCCAGCTGCAATAGATCTGTGAAGCAGCTGCTTTTGCTCTGCGTTGAGCAGCTGCTGCCACACTCTTCCAGAGGCAGAGGTCAACCGTTTCTCCCCACCCCCAATTGCACAGTGACTTTTGCAGTTGGCTATGACAACTAGGGTGTGTGGAAGTCCTCTTCAGGGCTTCCCAGAAGTGGGAATAATTACAGCACAGTCCTACCTAACGCTGGCACGGCGGTGCTGCCAGGCACATGCTTTATCAATGTTAGAGCTGAGCAGGCGGACAGTCGCCTTGAGGTAAGGGAATACTTTATGTAGTGCCCCAGTGGGGCTATTCAGATCTGTGCCAGGCCTGGGACGGGAGTTAGGATGCAGCGGAGGCCTGCTCTGGCATTCCTGTCCCATACCAGGCCAGAACCATCCCTCCCCCACCCTGAGATACCCCCTCCTCGCCTCCAGAATGCCCTTGCGCCACCACCACCCCTCCACCACTCGGCACAATATTTACCTCCTTCAGCGGCCAATAGGCGGGATGTGGTGCCTGTGGGGAAAGTGCAGGCCTTCCCAATAGGCCACTTAACTTGGTGCTGTAAAAGCATCGCAAAGTGCTTTTCAACACCCAGGTCAGGTGCTGCCAGACCATAGGATTGGGCTCTTCCTGACCTAAAGTGCTGGAATTGCTATCAGGCACTGAAGCATCAATTGTGTTGAAAAAGAGCAGTTGAACTCTTAACAAGTCTTTTTATGCCTAAAGCACAGCAGGAAAGTGTCTGTCTCCGGTTCTTCGTTGCCTCAAAGGAGGTCACTGAGCAGCTCATCATTTTTTTCAAAAGTGCATTGATGATTCTGTATGTATAAGAGGAAAGGCATGTCTCTTCTGGAGCAAGGGACAGAGAGCAATAGGGAGATATGAAGACTTGGGCAGGAGGGGAATATGGGGCTTTGTATCAGGTACGTGGGCAGCTCACAAGGACTCCTTTTCTGTTTATAGGAATTCACTCAGTTCTTTCAGCGCCGCTACAATCAAGACATCTGCCTATCTGACCGCTTGGAGTTTGTGAATGGCTGGTACATTCTGCTTGTGGTGAGCGACATCCTTACTGTGTCCGGAACCATAATGAAGATTGGAATTGAATCCAAGGTAAGGAACTGGCCAAAGGCTGTAGGCTAGAACTTTGGCCAGGAGCCTGGGAAGATTTTGGAACCTGGGCCGTATTCTGAGCTGCACGGCTGTGATTTCATCACAGCTGAGAGTGCCTTAAAAGACAACTTGTCATGATCTGGTGTTTGTTTGCAGACCTTTGCCAACTATGATGTGTGCAGCATCCTTCTGGGAACCTCCACGCTCCTGGTCTGGGTTGGTGTCATGCGCTACCTGAGCTTCTTCCAGAAGTACAATGTGAGCTGAGTGCCTCTCAATCTGTCTCTTCAACCTCATCACATTTATATCACACTTATATATTTATATCACATTTATACTGTGTAATTGTGGGCATATTATCGTGCCTTCCTCCAGTGCTCTTTCAGCCTCACCTGCTGATTTGACAAAGGCCATCTAAAAAGTCCAGGACTTATCTGGGACGAGCTCCCATCTCCTTAAACATGACTGTGTCTTGCCACTCAAGTCTCTTTGCTTGATGTCTCCGTAGATCCTCATTGTCACTATGCGGGTGGCCCTCCCCAACGTCATCCGTTTCTGCTGTTGTGTGGCAGTCATCTACCTGGGCTACTGTTTCTGCGGCTGGATTGTGCTAGGGCCCTACCACGTCAAGGTATGTAGGAGGAGCAGCATGGGGTGGGGAGGGCAGGGATGGTGCCAGTGCAGATAAAGCAGTGATCTATCTAAACATCGTAATGATTAATATGCTTCTTCTACAGATGATAAAAACGGGGGTGGGGTGGGGTCCAGAAAAGGGGGCCAAGTAGCCAAGTCGGTATGGCATTTGTTTTCCCAGTCTGGGCAGACGACGTGTACGGCAAGCCTCCCTCTTTGGCCAGCACGCTCACTGTCTTGATCAGGACCCCTTTTACGTGGCTGCTGGCTTCCCTCTTCTCAAAGGGGAAGTGAAGGATTTGGTCCTAGGTGGCTGATACAGCATCCTGCTTCGGCATTTCCTGTTCAGCTTTGTCTTTTTCTCAAATGTCACAAAGATGCCATGGTTAGAACTTGTCAGTGTGGGAGCCGATAGTGAGGATTAGGGTTAGATTTCATTGTCTGGGGTTGTAGCCACATGCATACAAGTTTTTCAACAAGGTTGGCACATCAGTGTCGGTGTTTGGGCCTTGAGTCCTACCTTGGCTTGGCTGTAAATTTGACTATCCTCTGGTGCTCAGGGATTCACGCTGCAGAGCGTGCCAATAGCTATATGAGACCCAGCGTCTCAAGGTTGCACTGATAGGCCCTGCCCCAGAGCGCTCTGGTTCACAAAATGCAGCTTACCTCGCTTGTTGGAGTGTCAGAGTTGGAACAGCGTTAATTAGAAGGCTGAAGCACAACCAGCCAGTCATCATTACTCACATTCTGTTGTGCTGAGCGTGCTGTGGCCAATTTGCCTGTTGGATGAAGGAAGCACCCTTACTAGGCATTGTCCTGGTAAAAACAACTCCTAGTGGTTTCTCCAGCTTGCCTCCTGTCTTCAGATTTTGGATCTCCCAGTTCTCACTTCCCTGTCTGGTTTTCTGGCTTCAGTTCCGCACCCTCTCAAAGGTGTCCGAGTGCCTTTTCTCCCTCATCAATGGGGATGACATGTTTGTGACCTTTGCCGCAATGCAGCAGAACAGCTACCTGGTGTGGCTCTTCAGCCAGCTCTACCTGTACACTTTTATCAGCCTCTTCATCTACATGGTCCTCAGCCTCTTCATTGCTCTGATCACTGGCTCCTACGAGACCATCAAGGTTAGTCCTGTCCTTGGCCTCCTGTCCTGGGAGTTGAAGCTGGGCTGCTTCACTCACGTGTCCTAAGAGAGCATTGCATTCTGGGAACTACATGGGGTGGGCTGAGTTATTTATTTCGGGGCTGTATCACTTGCCAGACTGTGCCTGGGTCTGTGCAGTCCTTTGTGTCTCCTGCACTTGCAGCATCAAAGTGAAGGGGAGGTGGCTGTCACACAACTCCATGCCTACATAGCTCAGTGCAAGGACAGTCCCAGGTCCGGCAAGTTTCGCCGGGAAAGCAGTTCCTCGTGCTCCATCTTCTGTTGCTGTGAGCGGTAAGTCTGCAGGGGAAGGGGTTTGTAATTGCCTCTGTCCCTAGTATTGTTCCTTGGGGACAAGGAGTGAGTTGGAAGCAGGGGCATATCTGGGGGGGGGGGGGCGGCGGGTGCTCTGGGTGCCAGTTGAGGGGAAGGGCGCTAGTTGCGACTCTCAGGTGGCAGCAGTGCCAGGAGTGACATCGCTGCTTTGCTCCCTGGCACCACTAGGCACAAGGACGTGGCTGGTGACGGTGAATGTGATCTTGCTTCCTGCCACCCCTGTTCCTTGTAAAGGAGAAGGCAAGGGGAGGCAGCAGGCAGTGAGATTGTACCCTCCACCTCTAAGCAGCCACTGGCTTGGCTGCTTATTGGGCTCTGAGAGTGGAGTACTCTGAAAAGGCCGCCGAGTAAGTGGATGCTTGGAGGTGACAGCAGCAGGTGAAATCTTGTCCTTGGAATGCACCTCTAAGCACTGAGTTAGCGGCTGCTTAGAAGCGGTAGATATGATCTCACTATCTGCCACCCCCTTCCCCCAGTATCTTCTCCTTTGGAAGGAACAGGGCGGCAAGCAGCATGATTATACCTGCCACCTCCAAGCAGCCTTTAATTTGGCTGCTTACCCAGAAATAATTGGTGGCGATCTGGTGACATCATCACATCACCACCAATTGCTTCTGTGTGCTGGGGGTGGCGCTAGGAGTCACTACCCTGGGTGCCAGATGTGTGGTATGCCTCTGGTTGCAAGTCTCCCTGTTTGCATCTGTAGCACCAAGGGGACCAAGCACCCAGAATAGGGAAGACCAGCCTACCCAGTGTGTTCAGTGTTAGGGATAATCCCACTGCCTATCCCAGTGTTAGGGATAGGCAGCAGTGGCACGTCACACACATGTAGAATATTCTGCATACCTAGTGCCACCTGCCAGCCTGTGTACCACCAGTGGAACTTGGAGCACTGTTCTGAAGGTTCAGTCAGGCCTTCTGCAGCCCCTCTGCTCTGAGCTGCCCTCCTTTTAGACTTGTAACCGTCCTGTGAGGTGGGTTAGGCTGAGAGTAGTGAGTAGCCCAGGATCACTCTGTAAGCTTCACAGCTGAGTGCGAACCTGGGTTTTTCTGGGCCAAGTCCAGCACTCTAACCTAGAGTCCCTATAAGCAGTGATAGGCATGGAAAATGGAGATTATGCAAAAGGGAGAGAGAGTGAGAGAGAGAGCTTGAAAATCTCTGCTTCAGAACAGGTATGAAATGTCCCAGGGCAGAAGGCTGGTGCTTTGAAGTCCATGGCATACTTCGTGTTCTTTGGTGCAGTTGTAGGGAGGGAGGTGTATAACCTGATGGCCGACTTTTCTCTCTTACTCCTCCTCAGAGCCCCACTGCAGGAGAATGTGCTGGTGGTGAACTGAAAGGCCCTGCCTGGGACAGGAAAGGACTGCTGGGCTGCTCAGTACCTGGCTGTTTGGGGCACACATTGGCCTGGTTTTGGACTGCTGGGAGTGTGAAGACCTACTGCCGCTACCTGTTTTCTGGCAAGAACTATGGCAAGGGATGGCTGCTTACATCATGGGAGCTGTATGCCAGTTCAGCTGAGAGCTAGAGAGTCGGTTCTTGGTATATAACCTAGACATACCGTGGCGGGGGGAAGGGGGAATTTTAAGGAGTGCCTCCAGCCTTTTGCTGGGATTACATCAGAGCCTGCTGATATGGCTGTGCATACCACTGGCAGGTTCTCAAAACCACTATGGTTTATTTGGTGTTTTTTTTTTTATAAAAGTTCATTATTATTTTTTTGGAACGGGAAAAAAGGATTTACAAGATGACATGACAGGAATAGGTCACGTTTTTGCAGGTCTCTGAGGCTTCCACACTGCCTTTGTCTCAGGAAGACAGGCATGTTGCTTTGTCTTCCATTAAGGAAGGTCCAAAGTGGAGATGCTTTTCCCCAGCTTTAATTGGTTACAGCCAAGCTGGGCAGGTGATACAGAACTAGACCAAGCAGCCTTTGAAGTCCCTAGTGCATGGGAGGGTGGGGGGTGGAGTGGAGTGGCTTTCAAAACACCGTAGCAAAGGGCAATTGAGCAAGACCAGTCCAGGCCCTTTCCTTCCTCTTCTGCTCACTGGTGTTTAGATGACCTGATTCAGAACTATTCTTGTTCAGGATCAAGAAGAAATGACTGCCTTGGGACAGTATGTCTATTCTCACCATACTGGCTTCTGTGGTCCTCTAGTAGTGATAGCTGTACTGAAGCAGGCTCACTATCAAAATTGTCTGTTTATGGGAAACAGAATTGGGAAGAGGAACTGATTTCCCAAGTGCTGGGCACTAAGAACAAAGAGACTTATGCTGACTTAAGATGGAAGATACCGGCAGGACTTGGCCAGGACTGGAACCCCACCGGCTTTTAACCACTCAGAATGTATTACTTCAGAGGAGAGGGGGCACCGACAGCCAGACTTTCTGTAGACAGCCTGGTCTTTTGTAGCTGCCTCTTACAGCTGCATAGAAGATAATGAAATCGACTTTTGTGTTGACCTCGTGGCTGAGAAGCTGATCCTACCTGCAGCTTTTGGAACTTGGGACATTGCAAGCTGTGCTCAAGAGGGGGTTATATTTCTCCAAAGATACCTCCTCTGGCTCCTGCTTCTGGCCCTAACTTAGAGCGCAATCCTAACCTGGAGTGAGGCTGGCACAGTTCGGCCAGCAACGTTTGGCCAGCACAAGGGACACCATAAAGTATGTTTGGACCACTCTCAGAATCGGAGAGGCCAGCACACAGAAGTGCACCATCCCCACTGACGCTTAGAGTGGTCCAAACGTGCTTTACAGTGGCCCTTTTGCTGGCCAAACCTTGCTGGCCTAACTCCAGGTTAGGATTGTGCCCATATAATAGTCATTTTCCTTTATGTGAAAGACCAGGGCCAACTTTACCCTGAAATATTTGCTTCAGACAGCAGGCTCCAAGTAGGATAATTTTTTCTTACTTCCAGGCTCCGTCTGTGTGTATCACTTACGAAAAAGAGCTCTGATCCAGAGGACGAGAGAAGACATTGTGACTTTTCACTTCAGGTGGAAAAATGACGACACCTGGGAAACAAGTTTCCCTTGCTGGAAAGGGAGGAGGGGCTTGATCACCTCTCCGCGCATGAATATTCCACTTCTGTTGGCTATACATGAGTTGATGGGGGGAATGGTAAATTGACCATTCAGATAGTGTCAAACAATGGCAAAAATTTTAAAGCATTAATTTTGTGGAACAGTGGCAAAGGAGGCCACGGGGGCGGGGCGGCGGCTTGTTATTTAGAATAACATATGAAACAATGTTCAGTTCTGAAGTACTGAAATCAATTATTTATACAGTTAATGTCATGCAAATATATATGTATGAGAAAAATATTCAAGAGAGTAAGCAGGTGTTTTGTTTTTTAAATGCTGGAGCCACATGGTTAGCGGAAATAGTGTACGCTCCACCTCCTGACGACTTTGGGCAGGAGGCAGTTTGCAGAAAAGATGCACCGATTAGGATTGTGCCAGTCCCCAAAAGGAAAAAGGATGACCCAACTGTCTGGACGAGGTGGGTAGTGGTGGTTTGGGCTAGGGATACTCTGGTGGGGCCTCAGAGATATGGGCCTTTCTGGGTCTCTCATCCCCTGCAGAGCAGATTCCCAACTTAGCCCTCGAGCAGTCCTCTGGTGGCTCTACTGCCCATAGCCTGTAGTTCTACTGCCCATAGCCTGTGCTTATGTTCCCTCTTCCCCTCTGGTCCCCTCAAGCTTAAGTCTCTGATAGCTCCTTTCAAGCTGTGCTTTGGGCCATTGAACAGGCTCTGCCCCCCCCCCCCATCATGGTTGTTGGCGACAGGCTTGCATCTATGCTGGGAAGGTATTCTGCATCCTTGCCCTAGTCCACTGGATTTCAGACCACTCCCCAATCTTCAACCTCACCGCTTCACCCCATAAGGCTATGCAGGAGCCCTCATTGGGTCACAGTATTGTGGGTGCTGGCCAGTGGTGTCATTCAAATGATTTAGGAACAGGAACTCACTTTTGATTGGCACTTGTTGGGAACCCGGAACCAGCCACGGAGCCTGTTAGGATCCGGAACGCCCGTTCTGGTCCGTTCCCCCTGAATGACATCACTAGTGCTGGCCCAGGCTGGAGCATGAGGCATCAGCTGAGTTGCAAGGATTGTCTTGGCCTGCGAGATGCCATGCTTCAGACTCTTAAGATTGACCAGTGTATTTTGTGGCATCCACATGGGACCTCGGGGAGGAGGGAATCACTTGATAGACCTGCCCCAGCACCACCTTATCATTAGAGGGGTGGAGACACTGTATTGCAGCCTCTGAGATCGGCCACAACAGCTTGTGAGAAGCTGTTGCCGGGTCTCAGGGAGCACTGGAAAGATGGGGGCACTCATACCTGGTGAGTACATCATCAGACAAATAGTTACATTTCTTAAATACATAATTGCACATATAAAGGCAATCATGTAGGCTACATCATATTTAGGAGGAATCGGAATCTGCTGTTTTTCAGAGATGAAATCATGGAAGCAAAAACTAAGTGATGGACCTAACTTTATGACTGTTGGCAAAAGCAGACAATGGTTGTCATGACATGACGGGAGCTTTTATGGTGTGTGCTAGTTAGGAGTGTTGTTCAGTTGCTAAGTCGTGTCCGACTCTTCACGACCCCATGGACCACAGCACGCCAGGCCTCCTTGTCCTCCACTAGCTTCTGGAGTTCACCCAATTTCATGCTCATTGCTTCGGTGACACTATCTAACCATCTCATCCTCTGCCGCCCCCTTCTCCTTTTGCCTTCGATCTTTCCCAGCATGAGGGTCTTTTCTAAAGAATCCTTTCTTCTCATGAGGTGGCCAAAGTACTTGAGCTTCAGGATTTGACCTTCCAGGGAGCAATCAGGCTTGACTTCCTGGAGGACTGACCGATTGGATCTCCTTGCAGTCCAGGGGACTCTCAAGAATCTTCTCCAGTGGTGCCATTCAAATGATTTAGGAACAGGAACTCACTTTTGATTGGCACTTGTCGGGAACCCAGAACCAGCCACGGAGCCCGTTAGGATCCAGAATGCCCGTTCTGGTCCGTTCCCCCTGAATGACATCACTGCCTTCGCCCCCCTAGGAATCCGGAGTCGCTCCCTTTAACCCTCTGAGTGCCGGCCAACCAAGAAGAAAAGCTTTTTGCAGAGGAATTGGGAGGGGGGAGGGGGGAGAGTGAAGTGGGCGGAGTCAGCCCTAATTTTAACTAGTGGAACTGAGTTCCCCCGCGTTCCCCCTGCATGACATCACTGGTCTTCTCCAACACCATAATTCGAAAGCATCTATTCTTCGGCGCTCTGCCTTTCTTATGGTCCAGCTCTCACAGCCATACATGACTGCTGGGAAAACCATAGCTTTGACTATGCGAACCTTTGTTGGCAGGGTGATGTCTTGGCTTTTTATTAAGTTGTCTAGGTTCGCCATAGCTTTCCTCCCAAGAAGTAAACGTGTTTTAATTTCATGGCTGCAGTCACCATCTGCGGTGATCTTGGAGCCCAGGAAGATAAAGTCTGTCACTGCTTCCATTTCTTCCCCTTCTATTTGCCAGGAAGTGATGGGAGTGGTTGCCATGATCTTAGTTTTTTTAATGTTGAGTTTTTTTAATGTTGAGCTGCTAGTTAGGAGACTCAGCTGCAAATCAGAACTTCCCTGCTTTGAATCTCACCTTTGCCATGAACTCACTCAGAGGCCTCAGGCAAGCTGCTCCTTTGCTTCAGCTCCCAGCTGCAACATGAAGATAATAATACCTTACAAGGTTGCAAGGATTACATTAAGATAACACAGGTGGAGCACTTTGCATGCATGGAAAGCTCTGTACAAATCTTAAGAATTATACATTTGGCTTGCTGCACTTGAGGCCAATGGAAGGGTAAGAGCAAAATCTGCATGTAATTCTAATGCTGGTCAGCTCGGCTACCCCTGCCAGCAAAGGACTCTGTGGGAGCAATACCCTCTTACCTCCTCGGAAGCACTTCCCAGAGTCCTGGCATGTGGCTACAGCTTTTCTATTTTATTCCTCAAAGCAGAGCCAGATCTGGGGGCAGGGAAAGCAGGAATGCCAAGAAATCGCGGGGGTGGGGGTAGTTGACGATGCTTGAGGCAATAGCTTCGGTGAGGATTAAGAGAGTGGGCTGGAGTGCTCTGCCCGACCGTTTTCCCTGCCTGTCTGCGCGATAGGCTGAGTGAAAAGGCAGGCACCGGGCAGAGCAGTTGCATGGCCCTTCTGCCAGAAAAGCTCAGGTAGAAGTGTGAAGAGATTCATTACTGTGCCAAGGCAGGAGGGCTGAAAGGTACCGCAGGATCTGCGCCCCTCAAACTGGCCACCTTCAGGGCGAAGGTGCTGCAGCCTGCCTGCTGCTGTTGTCTAGATTAGAGCAAGCGGCTGCCTCTTTCCTGCCAATGGAGGCAGCCATCTTGGAAGCGGCTGGACTATACGAAGGTGAGTGAAGTGCACTCTGCACATGCTCAGAAGCACATGCTCTTCTCACCGAAGCTGGTTCCTGGGACATGGCAGAGGAGGAGGAGCCAGGCGGCCCTCTGCAGTCGAGGAGGTGGCAGCTTCAAGTGAGTGAAGGGGGCACGCCGCTGTCCAGCGGTTTCCTTCGGAGCAGCCTTGCCTCTCTGCCCCTCGCGGCATGGCGGGCGGCTCGTTGTCGGGTGACGCAGTTCGATGACGTCATTTTCCGCGGCGACGCCGGGAGCTGAGCCGGAGGCAGAGAGAGGCATGGGGTTCAAAGGGCCGCTGAAGAGGACGGGGAGAGTGACTGTGACAGCGGTGGGTGAGTCTGACTGGGTGGTGGGAGGGATCAGTGCTCCCAAAATCAGGGTTCAGCTCTTCAACGGACGAAATAGCAGCGGAAGCGAAGAGACGGTCGCTGAGCATGTGCCGAATGCGTTCATTCCTCCACTAGAGGCACGTTGCAGATGTCTTGATGGAAGAGAAAGGGAATGACGTGGGTTTGCGCCCAGCTCCTATTTTAGAAAATACACCCTAGAAAGTGGAGTGGATGTGGGGGGAGGGAACGATGGAAGGAAGGACACAATCCCTGATGTACAGGATCAGGAGCCATATGAATAGCCTACACCTTTAGGTACGAGGTGACAGATCCCCCCCCCTTTGGAGTCCTGGCACTTCTGGCCCGTTTGCCCTCTTGGGCTGGTAAGACCAGTGTTTGTCCCACATGGAGAGCTACTTCTGCCTGCCTTCCAGACTTTGGTATGTGTATGAAGCATCGTGAGGTCCATTCCGGAGCTGCTCTCGAGACTAGAAGTGCTGGGTGGGGCTAAAACGCAAGTCCAGCCAGCTCTTCTGCGGTAGCAAAGGTGCAATAGCCACTGAACAAAATGCAAAGGTGACCTCTCCCCGTCTGGAGTTCATCAATCAGAGAGAGAAGCCAGAGTTTCCTGAGAAGTAGTGGAAATAGCCAGGGAGCTGGGAGGGGTAGTCTGAGAAGAGGGTGTGCCAAATAGGAGGGGTTTGTGGACAGTTTGACAGACCAACTCTTCTAGAAGCTCACTGAACTAAACTACTGTAGTGTGGAGGAGAAGACAACAAAGAAGCAGGCAGAATGGGGGCAAGAACAGGGTGGGAGACTAGGTGACTGGGAAACTTTGGTGGGACTGAGTAGCTAAGGGTCCGGGCAGGACAGCTGCTGTTTTTAGCCCCCTGAAGTGCCTGGAGGAGGGGTCTGACTGACCAATCTTAGCCTGCTGGCTCAATTGGGTCATTGCCATCCAATGGGGGCAGGGAGGGTGTCAGTGGGGCCCAACAGGCTTTTGCACCAAGAGGAATAGATAAACAACACGGACAGGTATGCTGGGTTGCCTGGCAACCTGGAACTATTCCAGCAACACGTGTCTCTATCCAGCAAGCTCAAGGTCATTTGTTTATCATCAAAGAGTATCATCTTTAACAGGAATTGACTTTTACTGTAGCAAAAAGGATCAAGTGGAATGGATGTCCTGATGTCCAAGTGAGCTGTAACGGAAGCAATGAGACAGTTGGGTGGAACAAGGCAGGTGCTGATGTGAGAGATTTTTGTCTAGTGACTGTTATTTAGAAAATACTAGAAACAAGTGGATTTTCAGGGAAATGGTGACGTAGAGAACCAAGGGGCTGTAAAGTAAACTTTATGGGAAGAAGCCCAAGAAATCCCTGCCAGTTATTCTCAGTGGCCATCCAGATTGACTTGCTGACCTGATTGACTTGTTGCATAAACATAAAAGGGCAAGAATAACACCTGTTCTGAATGATGAGAAAGTCTACTTCCTTGACACCTAGAGATGATGCCTGTATGTAGTACAAGAAATGTGGGACTTAGCAAACAAAGTTTGTGGATCTATTTTGATCCCAAATCTCACATGCCAGATTATCCTTTCTGAGGCTCATGGCTCCTATGCATGTTTCAAGATGAGCTGAGAAAGAGGAACTACTGGTGGGAGGCAGGGCAAATTTAAATATATGAAAGGACAAACCAGAACTTAAGAACTTAGTCGCACTCAATGTGAGCTCCAAGAACTGCCTATTACGCCCTGTGGGAGGAACTTGAATTTGCTTGCTTGGAATTTGTAAAAGTTGGCATGTACCCACTGATTGTAGCTCATCAACGTTTGCCCAGGTTAGTACTCTCAGATTCCTCCAATCAGCAGGTGTCTGATAAGCAGAAATTGACCTCTGCCTTGATTGGGTATCCTTGCCAGAGAGTCTTTTTTTTGGGGGGGGGGTTGCTTTTGTGCAAAAGTGAGCATTGTGACCCAATTCTGGTACTAGTGCATGGGTATATGAGGGAAGCTTACTTCAGCTGGCCGGCATACAGCTTCTGAGTAGGTTAAAAAAACAACCCTAACAGGACTAGAATACTAACAGCCCAATCCAAAGCATGGCTACTCAGAAATAAGTTCCACTGAGTTTGATGGGACTTACTCCCAGGCCTAAAAAATACTTATGTCCCTGTAGATATTGAGACACCAGAGGTAATGATTTTTTGTTCTATGTAAATCACTTTGTGAACTGCTTTTGTTGAAAAGCAATGTATAAATATTCTTAATAATAATACTCTATTTTCCTATGCTAAATTTCCTGAACTTTATTCAGTCTCTGCTTATATTCAAGGAATAAATCAAAGGCTGGTCAGAGTCTTCTCATTCCAAGATAAATTATCTTTGCAACAACGGATTTGCTCATTCTTTGTGACTGGTGTTTACAGCTTTCCAGTGAGAGAAAGTGGCTTATTGATGATCAATAGAGATCTGACTGTGATACCCTGGAGCATTCTTAGGATGACTCCCTGAACTGTGTAAAATAATTCCTGAGATTTGCCTTTTCCCATCCCGATTATCTGTCCCTGCAGCACACAAGGAACTTGGCAGCCCAGGGTCAGAGGAACATGGGAGAGGGCAAAGCCATGGCCACAGAACCTGTGAGTCTTCTGGCTCTTTGCTACATTAGCATGCAACCTTTGGAAAGACCAGATTCTGTCATAATTGGTAGTCAATGGGGTTGATAAAGAAAATGAAGCCAAAAAGCTTGACTCCTTCTCATTGGACTTTTGTCTTTAGACCAGCTTATTTGACCAGCTCTACCCTGATCCATTTCAGATAAAAGGGAGATGACGACTGTATGCCTCCTTCCCAGAACCGTTTAGCCTCTGCTTGGCCAGGGCTATCTGCCAAGCCAGCCATTATCTTGCTTGCTGCACTTCATTAGTTCTCACCAATTCTCCATCATTGATGCTGAAGATTGGTGTTCCAGCTTCATTTTCCACTGTGTTTTCAGTTATTAATCAGGCATGGGACCTACTGGCTCCCTTGCAAGCCCTGCTGAAATAAATGCAGGTTTTGCAGGTCTGTTTAAATCCAAGCGAAGGCACTACTCTTGTTTTCTACAGCCTTTTAGTATTCTCACAATCATCTCTTGAAGCATCCCTGATCAAGTGGTAGTGTGTTCCCCTGCTTCAATCTAAGTCTCTCATCTGGAAAATGAAGAGAGAGGGGTCTCCCTCTGTTTTAGTGCTCCAAAATTTCTTGATGGCTCCCGTTTGAGAGTTCAGAGGGTGTGGTGGCAGAGGTATATACTGCCTCCGTTTATTCCATGGTTGTATCTCTGTGCTGCTAACCACAGAGCATGTGCGTAGGTGCTTTCCAGCACCTGAAAAGTCGAGGGAGCAGCTTCTCTGCTCTCCAGCTGGCATAGAGATGGGTGTCGCTGTCCAAAAGGAGATAACTGCACCAGTTACTGTATATGCCGTTGGTATATTCCCGTTTCCTTCTGATTACTGTTTAACACCCGCAGTAGAAACTGTGACTGTGCACAACATGAATCTCTGACAAAACGGCACTGGTTGCATTAGCGCTCAGTTACGTTGGTGATCTTTTGCCTTGTTGATGAGGCCATAAGCAGGACCCTTAAAAACTGATCTGGTGGTATTTGTTTTACCCTCCGTGCATGAAATGAACAAGTCCTGAAAAATACATTAAGGGACATTTAAGGAGTTTCATCTTGATTTGATTTGTTTCCTCAGGCTTGGTGAAAGATCGTGGAGGTTCTTTCACTGCAGTAGTTCACTGTCTCCCGTTTTGCGATGCATTGTGCTTCTGCTTCATTTTTGTGCTTTGACAATCTCACACAGAGGTCTTCAACCTTTTTCATCTCACAGCACACCGGCAAAGCGCTAAAATTGTCAAGGCACACCATCAGCTTTTTGACCATTGAGAAGGCACACTGTGCTGCCAGTGAGGGGTTCACCCCCCCCCAAATGGCCCTACTGAAAAAAGGACTCTTCACCAAATTCCCGCAGCACACCTGTCGACCATTTGCCATTCACACACCATTTGTCATTCGCACATCGGTGTGCCACGACAAATGGTTGAAAATGGCTGGACTAGTGAACATCGGCTGTGCCTTTTGATTTCTGGTTGTCTTGCCGTTTGCACTTAAAACCAAAGGGCAAAAGGCAAGACCACACACCAGAGCTCTTGGCAACTCCTGTGTCTTTTTGTTGCCGTCTATCTTCTTTCTGCCTGAGACTGGCTTTGGGAAAGGAGGTTTCTGTGTGCCTTGGAAGTGAATGCTGCAATCCCTGAGTGTGAGGCAATTGCTGCTCTCCTAGCCAACTGCTGCCCAGGATTCTGTTGCTATTGCAAAACGTTCAGGAAGGGTGAGATGACGATGACAATATTCTTGCACTGGGAACTCTACTGCAAGTCCCAGTTTATGACTCATGGAAACTGATTGACTGACCAGGGAAAAGGAGCAAGGGTGGGCTGTAAATACAAGTCTGAGGCTCCAGCTCTCCAACAAAACCAACAGTGGGTCCTATTCCCTTTGCAGGTTCATAATTTGTAGCCAGTGGAGCTTCCTGAGCATGTTCTCCTTGCCCAGTATCAGCATTTGCCTTGTGTTTACCCTTACACTACAGGTGCGGGAATGGGGGGCTGTGTGTGTGGACCCAGACTAGAGACTTGATGGATAGCAGGGGCCCTGTGTTGCCAGCAAGGGATGAGGAAGGCATCCTCTGGGTATCTCTCCATCAGATTACCCCAGTTTTGCTTCTCAAGGTGTTGCTTCTCATTGTGCAACCTTGACTCTCTAACTTTGTGCCTGTGTAGGTTGTGTTTTTTGAGGTGCCCTCCCAGGCCTGTTTTCTTGCCCATGGCCTAACTGGAAGTATCTAATTAAACACGGAAATTTTGTAGCTGATCTTAGCCGGGTTGGGGGCTTCTCATGCCTGGGCAGACTTCACCCTTTTAGGACCTACTTTTCTTTCTTTCTTTTGTGTATCTGAGTTTCGTTTTTTAAAATACCCAGAATTCTTGGGGTGCACCAGCCAGAGCCAGTCTCGGTATGGCAATTCAAGGCATTGCCAGACACAGACACAATATAGCACTACTTAGGAAGGGAGGTTATGTGGTCATCTAGACGAGGGATCCTTAACCTGGAGTCCATAGATGGGCTTCAGGAAGTCTGTGAACCAGTTGCAAAAAGTACATTTTGTGTGTGTGCATTTTTCAGAGGAGGATATCTGAATCCCTTCCTCAAAGGGAATTGTGACCCAAAAAAGTTTAAGAACTCTGACTCTAGACTGTGCGTCTAGATTTTTGCCTTGTTCTTACAAGCTCCCTGCTACCAAGCAACACCCATCCCCCACATGATAGATGCAGAAAGGTGCCTATAGATCAATGCAGTCCAGACCACAACTATTTTACAAGTGAAAAGAAACAAACAAAAGTGCATTCAGAATAGAGAAGCAGGAGAGCTTAGCTGCATCAGGTCATTTTTGTATCTCTCTCATGCACACACATGCACACGTGTGGGTGTATGTGCATGGACCCATACTCACAAAACATACTATTAAGGCCAAATTCTATCCAACTTTCCAGTGCTGGTGTAGCTGTACTAATGGGGTGTGTGCTGTATCCTGCAGTAGGGGGGCAGTCAGGGAGGCCTCCTCCAGGTAAGATAACGTTTGTTCCTTTCCTCAGTGCTGCATTGTAGTTTCACCAGCAATGGAAAGTTGTATAGGATTGGGCCATCAAGCACTTACATTCTAGAAAGCAGATAGGTAATACAGGTTATGTATTCCAAATTATGTATTATGTAGTCTGAATTTTGGATGTCTAGATAAGGGGTAAACTACCTGTACTGAGGCTGGGACTAGCAATTGCCCACAAGTCATATACATGCGGAACAGTCAAATTGAGCCAAACTACAAACTACAGATCAGGTCTCACACATAACTGTGTACTTGTGTAAATGTTGACCAACTTTACCATTGGGAAAACTGAGAGAAGTGTTGCCTAGTCAAGCCATTGAGTCCATGGCAGATCATGCAAGCACAACCAATGCAAAGGACTTAACTCTCTTTAGTTGGTGTATGCTTGCTTGCTTGCTTTTTCCCCATCATTTCTGTGTTGCCCCAAAAGATCTCATGGGTGATCTGGAAGCTGCCCTTCAGACTGATGGCATCAGCAGATGTGGTGGGTGGCGGGTAGATGGTTCCAGGGTGATAGGCTGTGGGGGGATTGAGGGGAGGAGAAAGGCTTAAGGTATTTTCTATTTTTACTCAAGGACTTGACTCATTCCTCAAAATGACTCAAGTCAAAATGACTCAAAATTTCCACGAGCCGCAATGGTGCATGCTATAACTTGTAAATCAAGTCACAGGGCCACTGGCTCATGACTCCGGCTCATTGACTGGAGCATATCCCTGTCCACCCACTTGCCTACCCGTACTATGAGACTGGGACAGCATAGAGCAGAAAGGGCACATGACATATGAATGTCACGTGTCCATTGCTTCTGAAGTCTGCCCTCACCAGGTCTGCATCACAGCTGACTACGCTGCAGTGGGAGTCCTGCTGTTGTTGATGTGCCACCATTGCTCAGGTCAGAAGCAGTGCAGACTGTGCTGGCCCAGGGGAAGTTGAGGGGCAGACAGTGAGAAATCAACTCCCCTGCTTTTGCAGTAAGTGTCTCCACAGCCATTGTCCTGGTCACAGTCAGAGGGCCTGGCATAAGTCTGCCAGTAAACCTGAACGGTTGTGGAGGTCACTGCTGGCCCCACTGCCCAGAACTGCACCTGCCCACCATAATTTACCCCTTTCAAATGTGTGCACCATTGGCTTACATGCACCACAAACATCATGGTCTCCTCCTGCTCTTCAGAGAGGGGAAGTGAGAGGTACCATGGTTGGGGGGGGGATGCCAGACATAACTGAAAGCTGTTAACGTAGAGAGTGTGAGCAGAAGACTCCCTGGGGCTCCTAAGCCACAAATGCTTGGTGGTCTACCACTTCCCTACCAGCCACTTGCAATCAATTTTCATCTCCCTGCCCTGGAAGAGTGGTGTTGCGTATGGAGGCTTCTGCAAGAATGTGGCGTTGTGGGGGTGCCCAACCTCCTGTCTCAGATGGAGGGCCTGTTTTCTCATTCTGTGTACAGGTTGCTGCTGGGTATTTAATTTACTGCTGAAGTTTCCCTGCCTTCCCCCCCCCCAATAAGAATTCCAAGCAGCAAAGCTCTGACCACAGCACTTGAGCTGAATCTGAAAATTTGTAGTTTTCTGTAGTGGCACCACAGCTATGGAATCCCCTTCCAGGGGAACTAAGAACTTCCCTCTCCCTCGTGGCCTTGCGGCCAGGGCTCAAAACACTTTTGTTCTGTCCTGTGTTCGTGTAATGCGACGTTGTCTGTCCCGTGTCTCTTACAGTCGTGCTTTGGCTTAAGTAGTTGCCCTCCTATGAAATGTTGTTGCCCATTTTTTTAAAAAAATTGTTTTATATATTGTTCATTTTTAATACTACGTTGTTAGCCGCCATGAACATTTGCTCCAGCAAATGAAAGGCAGGATACAAATCTTTTAAATAAATAAATAAATAAAATAAACTTTACTAATGTGAAGAGAGTGAGATATGTGTGACAATTTTTTTTTTAAAGGGGGTATCTGGCTGAAATCAGAAAAGGGGTTTCTCTTTCTAGAGGTCACTCTTCCAGGCCAATCTGGACCTGGCCTCTCCCAAGGATGGGTTTGGAAGTGGGGGCGGGAGGAATGGTCTTTCTCCCCACCCCCCTCCTGTGCTCCCATCTTCCCAGGGCCTCAATGCTGCCATGCATTTCCTCAGCCTCTGGAAAACCCCTGGATTATTCATCCAAGGCTGTCGTCATCCTCTCTTAGGGTGCTCTAGCTGGTCAGAGCTCCCAGCTTCCTAAAGCTCTGACTCAGACACTGCTGCAGCAAGTTGCAGGCCTAGGTTTAGCCGTTCTGCGTTCTTATAACTGCTGCTGGCTCGTTCAGGTATGAAGAACCCTGGCTACTGTTCCCCAAAGGAACAAATGTTTTTGAAATTAATATATTGGTATGCTTTGGCAAGGTACTGTATGTGGCAGATCCCACAGAAGTTCATTATGCTCATTATGAATCCGTTCTTCTCAGTGTAGGAATGCTACACCCGTCAACTGCTGGAGGTTACAAAACTCTCTCTTGTCCACAGGCTTCTTAATGGGCCGGGCTTGGAAACGAAGTCAATAGCCGCCATGGGGCAGAGTGAATCTGAGCCCCAAGAGGAGGAGCAAGAGGTAGGGCCTTCCTTCTGTTCACTTGGCACTGTCCTGCTTTATTGATGTATTGATGACAGGGGAGTGTGTATCAACCAGGGCCTTCAGCAACCAGGTCTAGGTGGCTCTCAGGCTGGTACAGTATCCTTTGTCACCTAGATAATGGCCAGAGAAGAGTACTGCATTTCATCCGTTCAAATAGACAAGGAGATCTGGAGAGCCAAAAGAGGCCTGACTGGGCCGATACAACTTGCTTCAGACTTAATCTGAGCAACCCGAACAGCCTCATAGATGCCTTGCCTCACCCATACACACCACCCCGCAAGTGCTAATTTTTGGGAAGTTGGCCATCTGTCTCTTTTTCTCTTCTTTCCCTGCTGGATCTCCATTAGCTGTGCTGGACCTCAAGTTCTGCCTTACCCAGAACTTGAGAGACTGAGCATCTGGGGCCTGAGCTTATACGTACCTCACTGTCTTGTCTGATTTCAGCCAAGGGCCGATAGCCATCTAGCTGAACACATGCATGCATGTCCTGCTTCGCCTATCTCTTCCTCTGCTGGAAAAACCTTCTGTCAGGCCTTGACTACATGCTGGGACAGGCCACAGTGGAGCAGTCCAGTTGGGGTGTGGGCCAGTGAGGAGCAGACAAGGCTGGGTCAGGCTGCATCCCAGGCGTGGCGGTCAAGCAGAGGCTGGAGGCAGGACGAGGGGTTCTGTGTCACTATCCCAAATTACTCTGACTGCTGCCCTAGCTCGGAGGCACCGGTTTTATAGGGTCCTGCGTCAGCTGACTGTACCCAGCCTGGCATTGCATCCTGGAGGACACCCTTGCTCCATGGAGATTTACCTGGCCTGCCAGGGCACGCTCAGTACAGGAGATGAGACCACACACACACCCTTAATCTGCTAAAGACTTTGCCGGTGGGTGGGTGGGTGTGGGTGTGCATTGTAGTGCCCGCTCACTGTTAAATGTTGCTTGACTGTCTCCTCCCCACCCTTTCTTCTGTGCTTTCATCACTTTTCCGCAAACAATTGACTGGCTGTCCTTTTTTCGCACAAAGTGCCACTAATTTTCTATGGCTTGGTTGTTAAGAGAAGAACGTGTTACGCATGAACTGAATGGCAGCTTAGAGATGGTTGGCGTAAACATCGTGTCGTATATGGCACAAAATGGCCTGGACGTACGTACCGCGGCACCATTATTAACAACAGCAGCAGCAGCAGCAGCAGCAACCCCCAAACAGCAGCCTAACCTCCTTCCCTCTCTCCTCTCCTCTTGGCATCCTTTGTTTCTGCGTGCTCTGGCTCTGCTCCCACCCTTCAATGCCTGCTGCATTCTCTTCCACTGTAGAATCCCACCCTGACAGCTGTGCTGCCCAACATCAAGCTCTTTGTGGAGGATCAGCTCCAGACAAGCATGGTGAGGAAGGAGAAAGCGTCAGCCGGCCTGGCTTGGGTAGAGCTGCAGTGGGTGCTCACACCCATGGCCATAGCAGTGGGGAACAATTGCCTGCCTCTTGGAAAGCCAAGGCAGATGCTTTGCACTAGTTCTGCTGGCAAGGGGAGACACTACTTTTCGTGAGTGCAGAATGCTAGAGGGAACTCTCGTTTGAGATGCGGACAATGGAATACCAGAAAAAAAAAGTGTCTGGTTCCTTGGTCGTTTGCAAAATGAACTCAGGGCTTTGTTTCCCCGTCTTACTCAGTGGGTGAATGCTGGGATTGGCACCAAGCGTGGTATCAAAATCACTGCCTGATCTGAGCAGAGTTCCGTAGCTCCTGCTTGCGGCACTTGAGTTTTCTTTTTTATCCTTTTCCTCAAAGATAGCACACAGCACGGGCAGCGCAATCCTGCACTGCCCGTCGCGATGATGGTACATTTTAGTGTTGGTGCGACAGCCCTAGCGTTGACGCGGGAGCACCGATCGGCACTCCCGCGTTGGCACTAGAGCAGCAGGACCAGCGCAGCAGGCTGTGCTGTCCTGCTCTGCCCGCACAGAGCCTTTCCGTCGCTGACCGAAACCAGTCGGCGTGAGGGAGGCGCCGTGCAGAAGAGGGAGGCAGGGCGGGACCTGGGCAGGCTTGGGAGGTGGCTGTACAGCCACCTCCTAAGCCTGTCAGTGAGGCCGCAGCCCCGATTCAGGCCGCGTGGTCTCCTCGGATCTGCGCCCACGGAGCACCGTGGATCTGCACCCAAGGAGCGCATAGGGGAGGCTGGAGCCGAACGCTCCAGCTGGGGAGGCGAACGCTCCCTTGCCGCGGGGAGGCTCCAGCCTCTCCTGAGCAGCGCTGGACATGGCACTGGCCCGACGGCCTCGCCAGTCCGGCGCTGCTTAGGATTGCAGCCTGAGTCTGGTGAGCTCCCCATCTATGTGGCTTCCTAAACCAGTTCTATTCTGGCTCTTGGGTTTAGGTTGACATTAGGTTGACATTATCTCCAGGGCTTCATCTCACTCAAAGGTTGAATCTCCCAAGGTTCAATCCTCCCTCTGGGGAGGGCTGTCATTGCTCCATGTGCCCACTCCTGCCGCTTGAACTCCAAGTTCTCCTTAGCTGTCCCGTACAGCATGTTATTCAAACTGTGGGTCGGGACCCACTTGGTGGGTTGTGACCTGATGCCAGGTGGGTCACAGAACGCTAAGAGCAGCCATCTTGGAAACTGCAAACCTTATTCTTGCCATATTCCTTTTGTGCATGTTTTCAAGTGAGGTTTGTTTTTAATTTTAATTTTAGTTCAGTGCTCTTACATCATATTTTGTTTTAATCTTGCTTTCTGTCAGAGATGTTTCATGATTGTGCAATTGCTTCAGTCCAAGAATGCCATTTTGCATTCTAGGAGTGTCATTTGATTATGTCACACTGACGGTACTTCCTGCTAGATGACGTCACTTCCAGCTTAATGACATCACTTCCAGTGGGTCCCAACATAAGTGCCATACTAAAAAATGGATCCCAGTCTTAAACGTTTGAGAACCACTGCCTTACAGGGTTACCCATGATTAGCCAGGTCGTGCCATACACAGAGTTTACTACCTGCTTTGAGTTGCATTTCCGAGCACTCCAGTCCTGGTACATAGAATCGGGGTGGGGGGGGAGGGGTGGGTTACTGCCTGCCTCATAGGCCATTTGGGAAATCTGAAAAATATTAGGAGGCCTCATTTCTCTTCCCCTTGCCTAGTGTGATAGTTGATCCTCTACATTCCAGTTGTCCTCCCCTCCCCTCCAGTCTTGTCCAAATGGTTGTTGTATGGGTGCAGCTCTTACAAGCATACGGAGTTGTCTTATACTGAGTCAACGATGGGTCAGTATTTTCTATGCCAGGGTCTCCAAACCTTTGGCTGCCTGGACTGCTTTGTTCAGTCTCGATCTTACGGTGGGCCAAAGTGCATCACTTATGGAAAATATATACATTTTGCACGTACAGTAACTCTCAAAAGGGGATTAATATTTGCTATTGTCTAATTAATGCACAATTAGTTCCATTATAACTGACCAATCTATCTCACACACACCAAACACCAAATCTCTTTGTCCCCCTGCTTCTACCCTCCTCCCCTTCCTGGCTCCTGCTCCAGTCTGAAGATCCAAGGGAGGGTCACTTCTTTGCCCTGCTGCAGCTGTCCACGGGAGAGGTGTGGGCAGGTGGGCAGTCCTTTTCTTCTCGGCAGCTGCCAGTCCTTCTATTTTGCCCCTTGTGCTGTGCCAGGAGTCCACACAGGCACATGGTGGCAGGCCACCACTGCTTCTTCTTTCCTCCTTGTGCTGGGTTGTTCTGCACTGTTCCTTTTCCTCTCTGGGCAGAAAATGGCTCCCCTTCTCTAGTCTGCCCCTCCCCCAAAAAGCTGCTCTTTGGGTGCGTAATGTTGAGCCTGAACAACTCGGTCAGGCGACCGAGTGGGTCCAGTCGTAGGCACACTGGGTTGGAGGTGGGCTTTGGCAACTTAAAAGCTGAAGACTTGCCCTGGCCAAAATGGGCTCTTTTTTACTGACTGCTTTTTCAGGAGAGGGGTGCAGGAGGGCACACATAAGTATAATGCCACTGGGTTCAGCAGGCGGGTCAAAGTGTTGGTGGGTTGAGTGTGACCTGTGGGCCATAAATTGGGAACCTCTGCACTTTAACCGGCAGTTGCTGTCTAGGGTTTCAGGCAGGGCTCTTTCTCGGCCAGCCTTACTGAGCCATGCTAAAGATTGAACGTAAACCTGGAACCTTCTGCATGTAAAGCATATCCTCTACCTCCGAGCTGCGACCCTATCCCTTGTTCCATCTTCAGCCCTTCTGGAATGCGCTGACCCAAAAGGTAAACCTGGCCCTGCTTTTCCTTTTATCTGGGGTCCAAGCCTCTCTTGAGAGCATGTATTGTGCCACTTGGCTTCAGCTCCCCACTGGTGCTACGTGACGTTTGGTACCAGCAGAGCTTGGCAGGTTGCAGGTAATGCTCTGGTCATGGGAGCAGAAAGGCGACGGACGTGGCCTGATCCTGGGGCAGCGAGAGCAGCTTTGATCTCCTTTTACACCTTCTTGTCACTGCCAGAGGGAGATGCATACACTGTGTTTCGGCCTCCATCCAAAGAACAAACCAGACCTGGAAACCTCTTTGTTCCATGGGATGCTTTAGCCCATCTGTGTTCAAAATGTCCTGTAGCTTTGCACAGGTGGAGGAAGATGCCAGGAAAGTCTTCTCCAAGAAAGCGGGTGGGTGACCAGAGCACCTGAACTATTTCCTGCAGGCTGCCCCACAGCTGGACTCTATCTCTCTCCCACAGATCCTGGGTGTCGTGATCGGAGTTGGGCTCTCAGTGCTGCTTGTTGCAGCCTTGATCCTGGTGCTGATCCGCCGGCTCCGCCTCCAGAGTAAGTGACCCTATGGAGTGGGCATGGTGTCCTGTAGGGGAGCTGGCTGCCTGAAGTAGGGTTGGGCCTGCCCCCCACAAACGCACTCTTCCTGGCTTAGTCGTCGTCTTTCTCCTTTCCATGCAGAGATTCAGGCCCAAGAGCAGCCCAAGTATCGATTTCGCAAGCGGGACAAAGTGTTGTTTTACGGGCGTAAAATTATGCGCAAGGTAAAGGGGGGGCCTATTGGGGTCTTGGGGCAAAGGATCTGCTGCAGCTCCTTGGAGAGGAATTCATCAGCCATGTATTACACTGGCTCTCAGTGGATGGATTCTATGACTCCGTGGAGCTCTGGCCCTTTTGCCTGCTTTTGGGATGGGGGAGGGAAGGTTTGTGCCATGTGAGTACTGAGTTATGTATCAAAAGTAAGAATAGTTTTTGAATTTCAATTAATAATCTGAGGGGGTGGGTAGCCATGGAAAAGTGATGACAACCATTGCGGGGTGTTTGTCGTGGACAGTGAAAACTTGTAAGTACTGCAGGAGGAAAGTCCCTGCGGGCCGGATCCAGGGGTGGAGTTCCTCCATGGGCCTTCTTCCACCAACCACTTCTGTTTTTCCACAAGGTTTCTCAGTCCACATCCTCCTTGGTAGACACCACCATTTCCTCTGCTTCTCGGCCACGCATGAAGAAGAAGCTCAAGATGCTGAACATTGCCAAAAAGTAAGCAGATGAGTCAGGGAGGGTGGGCACATGTTTGGGCAGAGTGGGTCTCAGGAGCAAGAGCCTGGGGCTGTGAACATGGGCACCATAAAGGGCACTAAACCCCCAATCCCTATGTTAGCAGGAAGCTCCTGGTCACCTAGTCCAACTCCTGGGTGCAAGGCAAGCTGTTCCCAAATCCCCATCCCCAGTATGTCCAAACAAGGAAGGCAATAATGTAGCCTCCTGCCTGACAGCACACACGAATGCACGCACACGAGCACTTTGAAAAGTGCAGTCTAGCTGCAGCGGATTGGTGGATGTCCCCATCAAGAGAGCCTAGCAGTTGGAGATGAAGTGGGGGTCTGTTCGAGGGAGTTCAACTGGGTGTTGCCTTCAGGGAACTAAAGATCAGTTGTGTCTTTTGGAGAACTGTTGCCATCATGCTCTTAATGCCTGATACGCTTCACGTGCATTCCTACAGACCTGAGCCGAGCGTTGAGGGCAGATAGTTGCTTGCTCACTTGGTGGGAGAAGGAGGGAGAAGGTGGCTTGTGTCACCCTCTTGGGCCTCTCTCCGTGCAAGAGGAAGCTGGGTGGTTGGTGTTTTCCTGCTGCAAATGCCCCTCAGTCATGTCTCGCTGTGCTCAGGATCCTGAGGATCAAAAAGGAGCTGCCAACCCTTCAGCTGAAGGAGCCGCCCCCCTCTGTCTTGGAGGCTGATCTCACAGAGTTTGATGTGGCCAACTCTCACCTTCCTTCTGAGGTGCTCTACATGCTGAAGAATGTGCGGTGAGTGTGGGAGCAGCCAGTGCTTCTGCTGCTGTTCTTACAGGCCCAACAGGAGCGCACAGGGAAAAGTGTCTCTCCGCTCTCAGAGGAAGCGTTCAAGGGCATCACTTTAGCATTACAGCACTGCAATTACAAGGCTCTTTCATTCCCCCTTGCAGGGTGCTGGGCCACTTTGAGAAGCCCTTGTTCTTGGAGCTGTGCAAGCACATGTCCTTCCAGCAGTGCCAGCAGGGCGAGTATGTCTTCCGCCCAGGCCAGCCTGACACCAGCATCTATGTGGTTCAAGATGGAAAGCTGGAGCTCTTCCTGTCTGAACAGGTGAGGGGGACGCTCAGTGGAGACTCCATGAGAGGGGAAGTCTCCCTTGCCGTGTATTCCACTGGGTGAGAGCTGCATACCTGGCACTCCTGACAGCAAGAGCCTCTGCCATAAGCAGAGATGGACCAGGGTCCTGGTTGTTTGCGGCTCCTGGTTGTTTCAGTGGGATATGCACTGGAGACATCAGTTGTGCAGTGTGGTCCTTTATGTAAAAGCTACATGGAGAGGTTACCTCTCTTTGGACATCTTGGGCTGGTTCTGATCTTGGCTGGCCATTCACAAACGTACACGTGTGTGCCATTCAGGATGGGAAAGAGACCCTTGTGAAGGAAGTGTTCCCAGGGGACAGCGTGCACAGTCTTCTCAGCATCTTGGACGTCATCACGGTAGGAGTCTATTCCACACAGACCTAAGGTCATGGCTGCTAACAGCCCCTCTTCCCCTTCTTCCCCTTTTTCCTGCTCAGGAAGTAGTTAATGCTCAAACTATTAGGTACAGATTGACTGAATCAACCCGCAGCCCAGCTGCCTGTTCTCCCATCTCTGTTATTGCCTTCTCATGTATGCCCATTGGTTAAGGCATTAGCTGGGGGGCTGGTCCTCGGGGTTAGGGCCACCAAACTGCTGCATTTTGACTGGGTCTCTGGGAACCAAGGCCTCAGTAGACCACTCACTTCTCCTGGATGGCTTTCTGGCAGGGTCACCAGCGGCCATACCGAACAGTGTCTGCACGGGCAGCTGAGGACTCTACGGTGCTGCGCTTGCCAGTGGAAGCCTTCTCAGCTGTCTTTGAAAAGTATCCTGAGAGCCTGGTACGGGTGGTGCAGGTGAGGCCTGTCTAGCCTGTCTTTGTGTCCTGTGCATCTCCCCTCTATTTGTGCATGAACTGACTTGGCCTATATGCACAACTGCTGGCCTCTAGAACATGCCACTGGGTGGAGGTCAGTTGAGGCTTGCGTAGGTCTGCCTTGTACACACACTCTCTCTCTCTCTCTCTCTTCATGGCTGGCAGGATCAGGAAGCAATGCAAATGCCCCTGATTTGCATACATTCAAAGAGGGGCCAGTCGCATCCTCTCTGTCAATGTTTGAAGAGTCTGAAAGCATACAATGACATGCTTTTAGCCAGTGGTGTCATCTAAATGATTTAAGAACAGGTACTCACTTTTGATTGGCACGTGTTGGGACCCGCCCACCGGAAGTGACGTCATAAGCCAGAAGTGATGTCGTGGCAGGAAGTGACATGAAAAAAGCCCTTTTGAGGCCTCAGACAATTTTAAACTGACCCAACAGTTGCAACAGTATTCCACAGCACCCCCAGAACATGTTAAGGAGGCCTGGCATCATGTTAAAACCCCAGAGCAACTCATTTTTCAGTGGCAAGGCAAGGCAAGGCTCCGCTCGCTGCCTGCCTGCCTGCCTGGCTCTGAGAACATGCAGGCAACTCAAACATGCAGGAAATTCAAACGTTGCAGAGGGCGGAGTCAACGAGTGGGCGGGCGAATGGGCGGGGCCAGCTGTAATCCTAGAAACCGGTACTCGCGTACCCCCGCGTACCCCCTGCATGACATCACTGCTTTTAGCTGCTGGAGTCTTCTACTGTGTACTTTCAGGCGTGCAATATGGTCATCCTGAGGGCTGGAAATGCAGGGATCGGCCCCTTCTGCAACATATAACGTGCCCCCCAAGTTTTTGTCAAAGAGATGGTGGAGAAGGGGCTTTAACCAGCAGACTAGACCCATAAGGACTGTGACTAGCACTCTGTGTTAAGGACTCTTAAATTTTATTCCTCGACTCTTGGGCAGAGAGCGAAGCCAGCTCCTGCTTAGTGGATTATGGGAAACCTTCAACGATATATACAATGAGCTCATGGGGGAGAAGCTCCGTGGGAACTGGAAGAAAGAAGCCTTTCTCTTGCTAGCACATATTGCCTTGCATGAGGAGCATATTCAACCTACCACAGCCTGCTGCCATGCAAACCTCCCCCTATTGATTACATTCTTGCTCATTTGCAACTGCTGCTGCTTCTGATTTCAGATCATAATGGTGCGCCTGCAGAGAGTTACCTTCTTGGCCCTGCACAACTACCTTGGCCTGACCAATGAACTTTTCAGCCACGTGAGTGACCAGTCACATTCTGCCCACCCACACTGCACCCTTGGTAGCCCTTCTCTCCTACCCTCCTGGAAGGGAGAACCTGTCAGTTTTTTAGCCTGATCAATGTTTTTTTTTTCCCTTCAAAATCTTGGATATAATCTTGGACGTTGGATGAATCTTGGACATTGTTGCTAGATTGACTTACTGTATCTATGACTAGGACAACAGTCCATCTTTAAAGCAGCCAGAGAGGGTAACACTTGGCTGTACTGTTGTCCAGAGCTACAGTCCTGCCTGAAAAGTGGCATTGCACAAAGAAATCTGGCACGCCCTGAGCTTCAGTCACTTCATATGTGGCCAATTCGGGCAGCCCAGTCCTAGGTAAGGCCGACATAACAGGGCTGTATCCTAAAGCCCATTAGGAGGCGGCAGCAGCAAAGTGCAGGCCAAGGGGAGGTTTTCCCCTTACACCCGCATAAGCCCCAGTCATCCTAATGGGGATGCTTGGATCTGTGCTTGCTCTTTTGCAGGTACAGGAGCAGCCCGAATTGGGACCACCGAGATGGGACGGGGTTTAGGATTTGGCACTACGGCCGTCCCGCATCACAACCCGTCTCTGCCCACTGTGCTGCCCAGTTATGCCCTCAGCACGCCTCTGGAAAGCCCTCAGCAAGGCCCAGCGTTGACCGTGCGCTGCCGACGCTCAGCCGGCACTGTTGGCGATCGCGGCGGCTCCCAAGAGTTGTCGCTGCTGCTTGCACTGGTCCAGTGCCAGCGGCGTCATTCACCCGGTACACTGGGCGGGATTTACCTTTGAGCGGCAGTCTGCCCGTTGCGTCACGCCGCATTCCGCCGCTTTCCCGCCCGCCGGGGCGGGTGGGAAAGCGGCGGAACGCGGTGTGATGCAACGGGTGGACTGCCACTCAAAGGTAAGTCCCGCCCAGCGTACCGGGTGAATGACGCCACTGTCCAGTGCTGTGCCGCCAACGCTGATGCGCTTGATGGCACGTTTGCTACAGCGTTCGGCCAGCGCAAGCGCATAGTGCCGGCACAACAGGAGAAAAGGATTGTGCTCTGAGTTGAATCTTTGGTCTTTGAAAGCTTTGCCTCTTCACTTTGGATTGTAGGAGCAAGTGGTACCCAAAGGCAGGAAGTGACACATCTCCAGCTCCCCTTCTGTTCTCCCCTCTTTAATCATCCCAATTACAAATGTCAGTAGAAATAACCAAGAGAATCTGGATCATTTTGGGGGGGGGGAGGAAAATACAAGGTCCTGGGAATGGAATCTGTAAAGAAGGGGTGAGCAGGAGGTCACTCTGGTGCTACTGGTAGCCCCTGCAGTGCTCTAAAGTGGCTCTTGAGCCTTCCACCTCCCCACGCCTTGAATTACAGCACTCAAGGTTTAAATTTTTCCTCAAGACCTCCCCAGCTACCAAGAGCCCAGGTACAAATCTTATCCCAGCTTTGTTTGGAGTGAAGATGGGTGTCGGTTGGGTGTCAGTATGGGTGTCAAAATATTGAGGGGGGTGAGTGTGAACGTTGTATTGTTTGTTTTGTACAAGCCATCATTTTGCACTGATAACTTCCGAGGCACTGGCACAAAACAGTAACTCCTGGAAGCCTGAAGTCTGCCCTTTCCTGCTGTAAAGCACTGTGTACGCAGATGTAACTATATACATAATGACAGATAATTTTGCAGAAGGCACCTTCAAATGCATGTACTGCTGTCTGAGAGTTATGGCTCCGGGAAGCCTGGAATGCTTCCTTGTTGCTCCTCAGGGAGAAAAAGTTCCCGCTGCCCACAGCGTGGAATTCAGTTCCATTTTCATTTTATTCCTTTATTTGAAGGAGTGTACAGATCATTAAAGTGTGAGGGAAGGACAGGCCTCATCTGTCAGAAATGGAGGCTGTGCGGGATTATTTTAGCCCATTCATTTCTTGGGCATGAGAGTCCAGTAAATGTATGCAGGTTTGGAGTTTCAAGCCCAGCTTTTGGGGTCT
The DNA here is from genome assembly GCA_029204185.1 of Lerista edwardsae. Taxonomy (NCBI): domain Eukaryota; kingdom Metazoa; phylum Chordata; class Lepidosauria; order Squamata; family Scincidae; genus Lerista; species Lerista edwardsae. Next base: position 389,970 of record JAJKFI010000082.1, on the reverse strand, counting down.
TACTTTTAGTGCAGGCTTTAAACTTTACCAAGATTTATGTCCTGCTGGAACATGCTTTCACTGCTAAGCCTCTGCTCTGGATCATATAAAGTACGTAGTGGTAAATAGTCTCTGAGCATTTGCAGAGTTTATTCCTGTTACCATTGTGTGCAGTTAAGGGTTTGAGCATTTGGGCCAGAGGATGTGATTTCCAAGCACAAGAAGCGTGGTTAGGCAGTGCCCTCTGGTGTTCCTCCCCCTTCTTGTATAGATGTGACTGTGTTCTCGTTCCTAGGAGATGCAGCCCCTGCGACTTTTTCCCCAAACGGGCCACCCATCCCGGACCAGCCCCGTGCGGCACAACAAGCGGGTCATTAGCGCCTCCTCTGTAGAAGATGCCAAAGAGAGTGCTGGAAGGCAGTCGGATTCTGGTTCTAGGGACCAAAGTAAGGATGTCTGCCCCAGATGTTTTCTGGCTTATTGATGGGAAGTTGGTGGGATGGATTCTCTGCTTCTGGACAGCCTTGCTCCCTACCAATACCAGCTGCAAAACGTTCCCTTTTACCACTGGCTGATTACCCAGAGGGCCAGAAACTCACCTGCCCTTTGCCCCTTTCCTTTCATTCCCAGGACTTCTTTTGCCTTCAACCTATGTTGGAAAGAGTCAAGTCCTCTCTTTCATCGAGACCTTTTCTGAACCCTAGATAGCTGGAACCAATGACCAGTCAGTTAGCCTCTCCCATCCCATTGAATAGCCCTTGTTCGCCAGCCAGCCTCATTGCAGGTGAAGGTGAGGGTGGTAAGGAAGCCCCCACATGTAAATGGACCAAGACAAGGTCCATGGATGCAGCCATTCATTCCTAAAGGGAATGTTGGATTTAAACTCACTCATTCCCCCCAAACATTTGAGCTTGCCATTTTCTGGAATAGGGAGAGGATTGCTACGTCCGAAGAAGAATATCCTTAAGGGCATCATTTGGCTCCTTCCCACTGAGGAGCATTAAAAGTCCCCTTCCTACCATGTCTGAGCCCTCCTCCATCCCTCTGAGCAGCCTGTTTGTTTTTCCTCTGACTAGGAGCCAGTGAGTGACAGTAAAGGGGGCGGGAGAGAGAGAGAGAGAGAGACTCTCAGCCTAGTAGTGCCTGCTGGGTGCCTGTTTCTGCTTCCTCATGGTAAAGAATAATGTGCTGTACTAAAGATGGGGCAGGAATTGCTTCTGATGGGGGACTCCAGGAGTTGGGGGTCCCACTGCAGATGTCTGTCTCAAAGTACACTGAAACCTAACACCCCTTTTCCCCTCCAACTTCATTGCTTCTTTTACCTGCCCTGGCTCACTGTGCACTTTTGGTTCTAAATTGATGTTTAATAGTAGTAGTGAGTACGTAGACACTGGTTCCCCGTGGACAGAAAATGTCGCTGGGAAGATTCTGGGATCCTTGGCCTGCATTGGGGCTTGGAGTTTGGAATCCCTCTTGTCTGTGTGGGAATAGGGTGCCATTGTGAGTGTAACTGAGAACCCCTTATATTTTCAGGTGACCCTTTGAAGTCGGGTGCACTGGAACCTCCTGCTGCCCCACTGTTGAGCCGCTGCATCTCCATGCCAGTTGACATCTCAGGTCTGTGTCTTGGCGTCTTCCTTCTCATGGAAGTGCAGGATCCATTACTTCTGAGTTCCTGCCTTCCTCCTGTAGTGGTCAGCAGGCTCTTTTCTTCCCCAGGGATCCAGAAGGGCCCCCGCTCAGACTTCGACATGGCCTATGAACGAGGTCGCATCTCCGTGTCCCTTCAGGAAGACAGCATTGTCTCGTTGGCTGGCTTTGCCCGAGTAGGTGTTCAGCCATGTTCAGGATAATTAGACTATTGGAGGAGAATTTTTGGCTTGATGTTTGGTTATCCGCCTTCAGTCAGTGACATGGGGAGGGGTGGAAGATTGGTGAACCTGACAGAAGTGGCACGCTTGAGTTCATCCCTCCCAGAGGTCTTTCTTACAGCCAGACTTTTATTCCTTCTGCCTCACCTGAGCGTCTCTTGTTCAATCCTTGTCCTTGGCAGTCAGTTTCCCATGAGCCTCGGGAACGGAAGTCTGTGACGGTGGAAGAGCAGCCATCAGGCATCTACCACTACAACTACTGCGAGGATGACTCGGCCACAGGCGACTGCCCCTTTGGGCCGTACCAAGGCCGCCAGACCAGTGCCATCTTTGAGGCTGCCAAACGGGAGTTGGTCAAGCTCATGAAGATCGAGGTAGGGGCTCTCTGGGCTCCAGCAAGTGGGATGCTTCTAGAAGTGCCTGCTTTTTTCTCACTATGATTAGGAACAAGAGCAGAACAGAACAGGAGGAGGGAAGGTGGTCATCTTTGAGAGCCAAGGAAGGCATGAACCTCCTGGTCAGATAGTTTGGGCCAGCAGCCACACACTCTTTCCCCTCCCAACCAGGTGAGAGGTAACTAATAGTCCTGGGGCTTCTCTGCTTTTGGTGCCAGAGTCAGCCTTGCCTTCTGCAGAACCTGAGTAGTTGCTGTGGTCCCCTGTAAGGACAGTGCCAGAGTCTGCTAGCGGGACTGTTGAGCTTAATTTTGTGTTAGGGAATGGAGCCACTACGCATTCAAGTGTTTCCCAGTCTCCCACTGTGGCTTCAGCGTTTTTCTTGCTGTACAGTCTTCACAGGGTTTTTTCTTTGCAACCATCCTGGTCACTGTTATTTTTGTATTGCATATGAGGAAAACGAAGGCCAAGAACGAGTGACTTGCCTAACACTGCATAAGGAAACTTGCTTTGTATTTTGTGTTGCACCCAGAATGTGGATGTGGCTGGAAAATGCTGCCTCATGACAGGGAGCATAGAATGAATAAAGATGCATATATGAAGATGCATATATTGCCTGGGTTTCTTGAGTTGTATACAATTTCTTCATTCCAGTGCTGCCAACTCTTTCCATGTGATCAGCACTCGGTAAACATCTCTGTACGCTGCTGCTGTGCCAAAGCTTTCACATGGTTAACGTTAAGTGTTAACCAACCCAGATAGGTGGGATTTGAACTCACAACAGAGGCCACCTCCCTGTCTACCAGGTCACATTGTAGGCCAATATTCTGTTCTCCCACCCCGATAAGTGACACATGAGGATGAGAGAAACGGAGGCCCTGCCATTTGCTTCAGTTTAGGATCCTTTTGAATTCTATGAAGAAACTCAGGGGAGGGTGTGGGACTCAGCACCCCAAGAAACCTTAATCCTTAGGATCCAAAACATGGTTTTAAAATAAGTCTCAACCTAGCTTAGTTTCTTGTATCAATTATGTCCTTTACTGTGCTTGAGGAGGGAGGCCTAAAGTAATGTTCACTGTGATGATTTAATGGAGGCTTTTCAGAGTGCTGCATCCAGTGGTGTCATTCAAATGATTCAGGAACAGGAACTCACTTTTGATTGGCACTTGTCGGGAACCCGGAACCAGCCACGGAGCCCGTTAGGATCCGTTCTGGTCCATTCCCCCTGAATGACATCACTGCCTTTAACCCTCTGAGTGCCGGCCAACCAAGAAGAAAAGCTCTTTGCAGAGGAATTGGGAGGGGGGAGGGGGGAGAGTGAAGTGGGCGGAGTCAGCCCTAATTTTAACTAGTGGAACTGAGTTCCCCCGCGTTCCCCCTGCATGACATCACTGGCTGCATCCCAAACAGCAAATTCTTTCCCCCACCCTGCTCCATCTGAATGGGCTCTCCTCATCATTCTGCCCCTTTTTTCATGACATGGGCTCCATAGGGGCCTTGCCATGTGAAGAACCTGGGTTGTGCCATAGGATTGATGTGTGGCCTGGCGCCTGCCCTGCTCCAAAACGACTGGGGGACTTTGGCTCCCACTCCACCAGTCCAGAGAGGAAACTCATTGCCACCCTTTCACTCTTTCCATAGGACCCCTCCTCATTGAATAAACGTGTGTTGCTGCACCATGCCAAGGCTGGGACAGTGATTGCCCGCCAAGGGGATCAGGTAAGTGTTAATGGAATGGATGGCACACAAGTTGGTAGAGTAGCTGACCCCAGGAGGATGTGGCACCTGAATGCAGGCTGCCCCCGTATTTAAAACAAAACTTGGTAACAGGTGCAACAAAGAATGTCTCACTGCAGCCAGCACCCAGGATCTGCATTTTGTACCAGTTTTCCAGAGAAAACAATTAATGATGCTTCTAGAGCAGGTGGCTGAACATAATCTTATCCCTACGAATACAGTTGGCCCATTAGTCACAGGGGTTCACTCCAGGAACCCCCATGGATAAGGGAAACCACAAATGTTCAAATCCGTGGTTTCCCGCCCCCTCCCCAAGATGTGTGTGGCCTTTGTGGGCTTCAGAATGCAGGCTCATCTCCGGTTGGGTTCGGAGGGGTGGGTTAACATGGGTCTGCTGAATTTATATATTGCCTTTTAACAAAAAGTAGTTCACAAAGCAGTTTACATAGCTAAATACATGGTTCCCTGCTCCCAAAGGGCTCTCAATTTTTTTTTAAAAAAAAAGACATACAAGAGACACCAGCAACAGTCACTGGAAAAGACACCATGCTGTGAAGAGAGATAATTCTTCTCTCTGTGTTAAATGTAAGAGGACAACAGTTTAAAAAGGGCCTCTTTGCCCAGTTAGTTAGGGAGACATTTCTAATTCTATTTGGTTGTCAGTTTACCTACATGTTGAAGTAAACGGAATCACAATGAGCCGAAATTGTAATAATATACAAACAGAAAGGAAAAGGGGAGGTGTCAAAATATGGGCAGGTAGTATAAGACCTCTGGATTGGCCACATGGTGTAACTAGGAACTGAGCGTCCTGTCTTTGTCTTCTCAACAGAAGAAGCACAACACCAGTCATAGCTTTAGTTCCTTCTCTAGCCTTGACCCCAAATTATTGAGATCCAGTGCACTCTAGATCTGTTTCCTGATACTGCTGTCACACAAGGTTTCAGGCCTTGTCACCTGAAAACTCAAATGCAGCAACTGAGAACCATTTTATCATGCGTTTGCTGTGAAACGTAGACTTGACACAGAAAGTGGAAGGGGTATCAAATGGTCGACTATTTGCTGGTTCCTAATGGCAGCATTCCTAGAGTATTCACTAGCCAGCTTAAGACAGAAGTGGGGTGTGTGTGAAATCTGGGTATTTGAGTGGCTTTAAAACAATTTTTAAAGGAGAAATTGGTACCATACCATTGATACCATGTGGAAACTTCCAGGTATCTTTGAAGAGGGTGTAATACATAGTTCACAGCACCCCCAGACAGGCTTCCTGCTTATTCTTCTGCCCAGCGAGGAACCTGCTTCCTGGGAAAGCGCTAGTCACACTGATGTGTCTGTGCTCTCTTTTACGCTGGCCTCTCTTGGCAGGACGTCAGCCTGCACTTTGTGCTGTGGGGCTGCCTTCATGTTTATCAGCGGATGATTGACAAGGCTGAAGACGTGTGCCTCTTCCTGACACAGCCTGGGGAGATGGTGGGCCAGCTGGCCGTGCTCACTGGGGAGCCGCTGATCTTCACCATCAAGGCCAACCGTGACTGCACTTTTCTGAAGATCTCCAAGTCCGACTTTTACGAGTGGGTGATGCACATCCGCATGTACACTTGGTCATAGAGTGTCCTAATTCTGTTGGTGATGTGTCGCGTCCCCCAACCCATCGCTATTCTAGTAGCCTGGATCATCATCTCACCTCTGACTTGTGAATTGAGCAGAGTCAGGCAGGCAGCTGCAGAGGCAGGATAGAGGGAAAGGCCAGATCCCATTCATTGCTTTATTCAGGGAATATGAGCTACAGCCTGGAAGAGTGGAGGGGCTCCCTGGGCCTTAACACATTCTTGCTCTCCTCCAATATAAGGAGCCACCAAAGATTCAACCCATCCATTTCTTTTAATTGCATGGCAGCTGCTGGAGAGGCTAGACTCGCATGCACATGCGCGCACACAGAACAGCTGTTCCCTTACCACCATCAGGCCTTCAACTGAGTCAAGCCAGTATTTCAGCTAGCCTGGTACCTGTACTGTCAACCCTGGCCACTAATGAGTCCTTGGTTTCTCCCTAGCATTGAAACTGGACGTGTTAGAGACTGAACTGATGCTTTTTTGCGATGCTGCATCGCATGTGTTCTACCACCGACCAATGACTCCTTCCTTATTCCAGGATTATGCGAGAACAGCCAAGCGTGGTGCTGAGTGTTGCTCACACGGTGGCAGCCCGCATGTCTCCATTTGTGCGCCAGATGGACTTTGCCATTGACTGGATGGCAGTGGAGGCCGGGCGGGCCCTTTACAGGTGATGGAGATGGACTCTTGACCCCCTTTTTGCATCTCAGCCCAGAATTCTCCTTACTTTCTCCGTTGCTGAGGTACCACTTCTCCAACCTAAATGGGGGTGGGGTGGAGGTCTTCACTTGTCCTTTGCACAGGGAAATTCTGGGATTTTCCTGTTGTCTCAGTTTAGTCGCAACTTCAGTCAGAACCAGGGGAGGGGAAGCAAAGAGTGCAGCTGCTGTAAAGAAAGGAGAACTTTTTCCTAGGAAGTCCCAGCGGATCTATCATGTGCACACACACACATTCAAATATTTTCCTTGATAGTGGAGACCTATGAATAGTCCTATGAATAGACCTATGAATAGACCTATGAATAGTCATAATAATAATAATAATATGAAAGGGACGTGGTGGCACAGCGAGTTAATCCGCTGTTGCTGGGCTTTCGACTGCAAGGTTGGGAGTTCGAGACTGCGTGACGGAGTGAGCTCCCGTTGCTTGTCCCAGCTCCTGCCAACCTAGCAGTTTGAAAGCACCTAAAATGCAAGTAGATAAATAGGGACCACTTTGGTGGGAAGGTAACGGCGTTCCGTGCACTACGGCGTAGAGTCATGCTGGCCACATGATCGGACAAAAAGCTCTACAGGCTTTGAGATGAGCACCGCCCCCTACAGTCGGTCACGACTAGACCATTTGGTCATGGGGAAACCTTTACCTTTACCTTATGAATAGTCCAATCCCGAACAGGCCGTTTAAGCAGTGCTTCTCCCTCCTTCCGTGTCCTCCCAGGCAAGGTGACAAGTCAGACTGCACCTACATTGTACTGAATGGGCGCCTGCGGTCTGTGATCCAAAAGGACAGTGGCAAGAAGGAGCTGGTTGGGGAATATGGACGTGGGGACCTCATTGGAGTGGTGAGTGCTAATGGGGGAAACTGCACCATGGAACAAACACAGGCTAGGTTCATTGACTAACTGGATCGTGGCATAAATGCCAAGCACTTTAGCACACAGCTGCTTGCTCACATGTGCTCTCTCTCTTTCCCCCCGCCCCAGTTAAGAACTTGTTGGGCGCCCAGACATCAGCAGAGTATGGGACAAAGCTGCCCGTGCATTTCCGCCTTCTGGATGCAAACATGCTCTGAGCACTGGGCAGGTAGTGAGAAAGTATAGGATTGGCATCTAGAGCAGGGCCGCCAGTTGGGGCAAGAAGCTCTGGGTGTCTGAAACTGTATCCTTTCAGGAAATCTAGCAGCTAAGCTGGAGACACTTCTTGTGCCAGCAGCTGGTGGTTCCTGACTGAGAATTTAAGCAAGAAAGAGAATTTAAGTATAGGAAATTCACAATTTCTTAGCCCAGTCCAGAAGTGGCCTCAGTTCAGGCAGAACACTTGGCCTTTCAGGGAATGGTCATTTTCTTAAAAAGAGACTCCAAGCCACTAAGTGGGCCTTCCTCAGAGCTTTCCGTGAAGGCAGTAGGCAAGCTTGTGTGCCTAGACAGGGACCTCTCTGCAGTGATGTCATCCGGGCGCGCCAAGAACCGGAACGCCCGGATGATTGACAGCCCTCCGCCCTATGGCGGAGGGCTGCCACACCTCCCTGCGCCTCATAGAGCCTGAATCACTCCATTTCAGAGTGATTCGGGATGGGAGGGAGGGAGGGAGGGAGGGCCCAGCAGCAGCTCGCCCATCCTTCGGAGAGACGGCACGGCCCGGGCCCGTCCACCGAACTGGCGGAACGGCGTACCGGGCCGTTCCGCCTGGATGACGCCACTGCCTCTCTGTAATCCCTTACACTGCAGGAGCCTGGTTGTCATCAAGGAACCAGACTGATGTATGCCTCATAGGAGAGAAGGGCTCCACTGCCCACTTTGAGCTCAAAGGCCTGTGGCTGCCATTCTCCCTTCAAGGAGGACTTGTAAGCCCAGGGATCAGATTCTCACTCTGGTCTGGTCCTAACAGAGACACACAGTGAATATCTCTGTTTTTGCCAGATCCTCCTGGTCCCTCTTGGCTGCCCTTTCTCCTGCATTTTAGATTCTGAACGATGACTGCCAAAATCCTTTTCCTTTGGTATGGCTCTCTGGAGAGTCGGTTCCTTTCGAGTTAGGAATGCTGAGATGGGGGCTGCCTAATGTGACCCACCTGTTGCACCTTCAGGTAGAAGCCCTGACCCGCCAAGCCCGGGCCACCACTGTCCATGCTGTGAGGGACACCGAGTTGGCCAAACTCCCAGAAGGGACCCTTAACAACATCAAACGGCGTTATCCTCAGGTGTGTGGCTGGGAATTCTGCACTGTAGAAATTTGGAGAAAGTTCAGAAAGTAAGGAACAAAAATAGGTTCTGAATTTGAAACTTTTTAAATTGTGCAACCAGTAGTTCTGGAATTTCTACATAATTTGTACTGATTGAGAGAGAAATTGTTTTCGTATGTCTGTACAAAATTGTTTGGGGAAAAAGCACCTCTTTCTTCCATGAAAACCTATGGGATTTTTTGTGAGATGAGCACATCATTGTCACTTGATGACCTCTAAGTGCTCATCCCCCACTCTAATGGGTGCTTCTGTTGTTTTGCACCCTACAAAGGGTGCAGCAGTTAGTCACTGGCCTCCCAAGCTCAGTTAGTGTGGATGCCTTGCGTAGATATAGTGGATTTGGATGTGGCTTTTGATCGCAGGTTCAAATGTGCTGTGCAAGCAAGGTGCAGTTACTCATGGGATTTTCCTAGAAATGAAAGCTAGGCAAAGCTTCTTTCAAGCGAGCTTTGTAGAGTGGGGGTGGGGCAGATGATTGCTCCGACAATTAGAAGTGTGGCCTTCCTTGGAGCCGGTGGAATCAGATGGCCTCTTGCCATCAGTCCAGTTGTAAAGTACAGTACTGGCTTGGGTTGTGTGTGTACAGGCATGTCTGTCCCCATCCCCGTCCCCCCCAATATCCACAGGGCAAGCATACTTGCTATTACCATGCAGATAGTAGCAAACTACTCAAATCACCCTTCCATCGGGCTCTCCTCTCTTTGTTTTGCCAACACTTTGCAAACAGAAGCTTTTTCTAAACAGAAGCAGACAACTGAATGCTAGACTCTGTAGCTGCTATAGGAATGCTAGAGGAGGAGTCTAGCATTCTCACTATCTGTCTGCTTGCTGTTAGCGTTTTCACTGTTGTGTCCTTAGCATTCCCCTAGCAGTTATGAGTCTAGGTTCTCGCTATCTGCTTATTTTTCCAAAAAAAAAACCCTTCCTTTTGCAATGCAAACAGAGAGAGGTGAATCGTGGGCATGATTGGGAGGGGTGGGATTTGAGAACTGTGGATAAGTGAAAATATGTATATGGGACCCATGAGTTTGGGGGGGGGCTGCCTGTGCAAGTGTGTCACACATACATTCAAATGAAAAAATACCAAGGTAGTCAGGCAACGAATAGCAAGACATACTGTGATCTGTATATCACAATGGCAATGACAAGTAAACCTCTTCTCCTGTCCCAAGCTAGGTAGGCTACAGAATTCTGGGCTCTGCGTTCATGACCCTTGACTCTCCAACCCGCTTGTGCCTTATACAGGTTGTCACCCGCCTTATCCACCTCCTGAGCCAGAAGATCCTGGGGAACTTGCAGCAGTTACGTGGCCCTTTCCCAGGTAGGAGCAACGCCCTCCAGGTCTGCACCAGCCTCCTACTGCGCCATGTAGAATATCCCTGTCATGACTTCAGAGTGTCCCAATGATAAGGGGAATTAGACTGCTGTGGCATGCAGTGCCCTCCTTCTTCGGGTATATCATGTCTGTCATTGGCTTCAGGACCACATGCCTTGGTGGTGATCACTGTGTCTCCCCTATAGGTTCCGGTCTTGGCATGGCCTCCAGCTCGGAGCTGACCAACCCAGCCAGTAATCTCTCAACAGTGGCAGTCCTTCCAGTGTGTGACGATGTGCCCATGGCAGCCTTCACCCTGGAACTTAAGCATGCCCTGAATGCCATTGGTGAGTTCTGCCACTGCGCTCCCCCTACCTTCCTTAGCTCAGTTCCTTCGTTTACGACCAATTTTGCTCTGACTTTGCAGGCCCAACTCTGTTGCTCACCAGCGACATCATCAGAGCTCGGCTTGGAGCTTCTGCATTGGACAGGTACAGTACTCTGTCCACGCATATGTGAATGCATGCTTATGTTTCCACACTGGTCTCTGGTTTCTTTCAGTTTTGTAGCTTTTAGGCCAGGGGAAAAGCCAAGCTATAGGTGCATAGGATCCTTACAAGAGCACAGCACTGGACAGCGAGCCATTTAATAATTTGATTTTGTCTGTAAAACGCTTTGTGTACTTTTTTGTTGAAAAGCCATATATGAATTCAGTATTCTTAATAATACTTAACAATAATGCTGATCAATAGTCAACACCTATGATCAGCCTTCCAAGAGTATAGAAGAGAAATAGGAAACAGGCCCTATAATAATTCTACACACAGCATGTGAGGACTGAAAAAAAAAAATTATGATAATCAGAAGAAGGCCTCTTCTGACTGGAAGTAGCTAACAACCACCACTAAGCACATTTCCAAGCTACCATGCCAGGTAAACAATTTAGCAAGGTAGCACAGCTAAACTCACAACTGCCCGCAACCATTATTTTCCACAAATTGGCTCATTCTCGTTTCAACAAGTAAATGAATTTTGTTATTTGGGAATAGTATTTCAATCAAATTTCTTATGGAGAAAGCACATTCAGCGTCTCAAAGGAAAAACAGAGTTAGCTTTATTAGCATTGAAAAAATTATTCTATATAAAGGGAGGACAAGATATACCAGCATTAATAAAGACATACAAAGCCTTCCCTTTTCCCTGTAGCATCCACGAATACCGGCTGTCCGGCTGGCTGGCCCAGCAGGAGGACATTCACCGCATTGTGCTGTACCAGACTGACTACACCTTGACACCCTGGACAGTGCGTTGCATCCGCCAAGCTGACTGCATTCTCATTGTGGGCCTGGGAGACCAGGAGCCCACACTGGGCGAGGTAAAGGACTGGGCTGAGCCAGAGAAATGAGGCTCTTCCTGCTGGGATGATAGAACAGCTAGCCCTGGGAGGCAGATGGGTGCTGCGTGTGTTGGTGCTGGGCGGAGGGTTGGTTGATTTCCTTGCCACTTCCATAAGCCACCAGAGTGGATGTTGCTAAGTTGGTCTTAAAGGGAAACTGTTGGTCACAATCCGCAACAATTCAGATAGTACCTTGTTGTGGTTGTTGTCTCAGCCACGTCGAACCTTTCTTTCAAGTCCTTTATTCCACCAGCTTGCCCAATAAAAGCGTGTACAGTAATGATCTTTTCTGCCTTCTGCCTTGGACTCACTGATGAGGCCTGTGGATTAAAAGAGCCATTAGCTGTTGTAAGCAGCTGTCTTGGTTCCCAGCCCAGTGAGAGTGCCAAGTGCAAGGGCTGGTGAAGTGTCCTCTGCCTGTGTAATTACATTTCATAAGCATGAGGATTTTGAATCTGGTCAAAATTAAGCCTCTAGAGATGGCTTGTAGAGAAATTAAAATGCAACCAGTTAGGAACAGCATAATCTGTTCCCTCTGGTGTGCACAGCTCAGTCGACACGCAGAGTGTGTGGGCAGGAGGATGCTGATATCATATTTTAACTTCTGAAAACATATTTTACCACATCCTGCTTTTTTAAATAAATGGGGCTGGCCCAGCCATGAGGTGGACCGGGGCAGAAGGGGGGAGGAGGCAGTGAACCAACAAGGCCTACTTCAGACCCCAGGCAAGCCTGCCACTCCCCACACCCCGCCAGCCACAATTTGCCTCTTCCTCTAGTCCCACTGCTGTAAGCAATCCCAGCAGTTGTGCTGGAAAACAAAGAACTGGACTGGGTGAATAAGGAGGCTGCAGGGCAGGAACACTAATGTGCATGTGAAGAGAACGTGGTAAAAGAGGGGACAGAAAATGAAGGAGGCACTTCAGTTTGGAACCAGGCCTGTAGCTAAATAAGCTGAGGGTCTCAGGATTTTGCCCCAGATGCCACCCTACAACAGTCGCTGAAAAGTCCACTTGCTCAGTTGTGTGGGGTGACTCCCAGCCCTGCCTGTCCTGGGGTGCAATGAGGACAGCAGGCTTTAGTCCCGTCCCCCCCCCGCTCTGTCTCTCTGTTTGCGCAGCTAGAGCAGATGCTGGAGAACACAGCAGTGCGTGCTCTGAAGCAGCTCATTCTTCTGCACCGCGAGGACGGACCGAGCCCTGCCCGCACTGTGGAATGGTTGAACATGCGCAGCTGGTGCTCAGGACATCTGCACATCAAGTGCCCGCGTAGAGTCTTCTCCCGACGCAGTCCCAACAAACTGGTACCAACTAACTCTGCTCTGTTTTTTCCCATCTTTGCCCATGCCACCAATGGCATGGTGTGCCCTTTAGCCCCTCTATGGGTACCGTTCCCCCATCATCCTGCTTGAGCCCGCATCCTGGGCCTCTTCTCTCTCTGTTTTCTTTCTCATTGGAATGCTGTCCCTGTATTTATTTATTTATTTATTTATTTATTTGATTTGTATCCCGCCTTTCCACCACAAGGCCCTCAAGGCGGCATTTACAAGGTTAAAAACACAGTAAAAAACAATTAAAAACAGTATTAAAAGACAATAAAAACAATATTAAAAATACAACATACAACAAATTAATCCCTAGGATCATAAAATATATTAAAAAAATGCAAAATAAAAGCCAGCCAGCCAGCCTGTCAGCAACTAAAAGCCTGCTGAAATAAAAAGGTCTTCAGCCCCCGCCGAAATACCGCCAAGGAGGGAGCAGTTCTTAACTCCAAGGGGAGGGTATTCCAAAGTTGGGGTGCCACCGCCGAGAAGGCTCTCCTACTGGCCGCCACCCCTCTCACCTCTCCTGGTGGCGGCACCGTCAAGAGAGCCCCCCCAGATGACCTCAGAGTACGGGTCGGATTATATGGGAGGAGGCGGTCCCTCAAATACCCTGGGCCCGAGCCGTAAAGGGCTTTAAAGGTCAACACCAGCACTTTGAATTTGGCCCGGAACAGAACCGGCAGCCAGTGTAGTCGCCGAAGCAGTGGCTCGACAGAGTCAAACCGACGTGCCCCAGCAACCACCCGAGCAGCCGCGTTCTGTACTAGTTGTAGTTTCCGAACCGTCTTCAAAGGCAGCCCCACGTAGAGCGCATTGCAATAGTCTAATCTAGATGTCACTAGGGCATGGGTCACTGTGGCCAGGTCCACGCAGCTCAGGTACGGTCGCAGCTGGCGGATCAGCCGAAGCTGAGCAAAGGCTCCCCTGGCCACCGCCGACACCTGAGACTCCAGGTGCAGCTGTGAATCCAGGAGAACCCCCAAGCTGCGGACCTGCTCCTTCAGAGGGAGTGCAACCCCATTCAGAGCAGGGCGATAGTCCAATACCCGAGCTGTGGATTTCCGGACCAAGAGCACCTCTGTCTTATCCGGATTTAATTTCAGCTTGTTTGCCCTCATCCAGCCCCCAACTCAGCCTGACACAGTGGTCTCCCGGGCTCCAGCCTTCTTCCTCCTACCAGCTTTTGCTTCCAGCACCTTGAGGACAAAAAGTTCAGCTTTGTCAGGCTGAACAGGTCAGATCGGTCCCCTGGTTTCAGACTGGCCTACTGCCACTAATATACCCTCCCACCTGCGTGCTCTTTTGTGATGGGAAATGCTGATGCACCGAAGCAGGCAAACTTGGAAGGGCTTCCCACACACACATACACACGTAGTGGCCCACGTCTTTTGGGACTGGTCAAAAAGAGCCCTTGACCTTTTCTTTCTTTTCCCCCTCTCAATGCAGAGAGAGATGTACGAGAAGGTCTTTGAGAAGAACGCCGATCGCCACAGTGACTTCTCTCGGCTGGCACGAGTCCTTACAGGCAACACCATTGCTTTGGTGCTGGGCGGTGGTGGAGCCAGGTAAATTGCAAAAGGACTTCTTCAGAAATGTCTGTAGGGGGGCATCTAGGCCTGTTAAGGCACGGCACAGTTTTCTACCCTTGGGCAACAGTGCACCCAAACTGGCGGACAAGGCCTTCCGGCACAGACAGGACAGAGTCTAATTCCTTCCCCAACATGAATGCAAGCCACTGGATCCAAGTCCTCTTTTGCAGCAGGAACATCTGACCCTTTGACTAATACTGTTATGGTTTAAGGCTCTCTTGGATGCTTCTTGAGCCCAGAATGCCTCAGTCCCATTACCTTGGCCTAGGGGGGAACAAGGAGAGGTTACATGAGCTTTTGGCCACCCTCTAGGGGTTGGGGCAAGACAGCATCCTGCATTTGGTCTGTGTGTATTGGAGGTCAATCGGCTTCATGTGGCTCCTCCCTTCCCTACAGGGGCTGTTCTCACATCGGGGTGATCAAGGCCATGGAGGAAGCCGGCCTCCCTATCGACCTGATTGGCGGCACCTCCATCGGCTCCTTCATTGGTGCCCTGTATGCGGAGGAAAGGAGTGCAGTGCGCACAAAGCAGCGAGCCAGGGAATGGGCCAAAGTGAGCAAGTATTGGGGAACTGGCAGAAGAGGGGAGGGGGGAATTGTGGGGGCTCAGGGAAAAGCAAGGAAAGCAGATGTTGTGATTCAGCCTGATGCTTTCATACAAGGGGGGGCATGCAAGATCAGAGAGGCCGTTTCCCCTGTGTTTTGCAGCAGTAGCAGCCTGTAGTTCTGCATGTTGTATATGTGGTTTTCTGCTTTGCCTACCTGGCCTTGTTGAGCAGTTGTTGGGCGACAGTAGCTATCTCCCTTGGATGCTTGTTTGAGGAGCAGATGTGTAGAGTCTGGAACTTTAGGGGATGCAGGATTCACTCTCCCTTCCCATTAGAGCTCTATTTATGTGTTCAGTTTCACTTTTTCCCCTGTAGATTTAATGTAAATAAATCTACCAGAAATAATTTTGAAAATATTGTTAACTGAGAATTTTAAAAAATGGAATTTAGCAGAATGTTATCAAAATAAAGGTATATCCATTGAACATTGATTACAGAAGTGATAAAAATAGCAAGGATATGCAACAGTTCCAGTAGGTGGCCATATTCTGAGACAACCAACTTATATAGCTAATCAGTGCATTTCAGAACTGAACACATTTGGAACACCATTCCACTAAAAGCAATGGGCTTATTTCCAAGTCACATGTTTAGGATCAGAGTGCAGGTTCCGTGATGCTCCTACAAAAGGCAATGTTTGACAGAGGTCCTCTAGGCTCAGCCAAGGTCCAGTCTCTTAAGGTCAAAGCAAACGTTTTTCACCTAATTGTAAATTGCTGAAATACCGGGGGTTTTTTTCCTCATCATTTGTGATTAAATCAAAAATGGCTCTGTTCATTAACACAGTTTTTTTTAATTGTATGCAAAAGAGGTGACATTTCTTTCTTTAACATCATGCACAAATGTCATGATTGATATCCTCTTACCTTTCTCCCATTTTAGCCCTTTTACAATTAAATAGTTCCTCCTCTTTGGGGAGGGGGCGCTAAAACTGTGTTTGTTTTGGCTACTTTTAAGTGCAAATGCATAGCAACGTTTCTTCCTAAGTGAAGTCCACCCCTGTATTTTCCAAGTTGCTTCCCTAATTCCAACCTTGGAGGCTGGAGAGAAGCAGGCTCTATCCCTATGGACTCTGGTGTGGCTGAATCATAGCCTCCTTTTTCACATTGGCCTTTTCTTGTCTGATGCCCCCAATCTAACACACCTCTCCGTTTGTCTCCCAGAGTATGAACTCTGTCTTCGCCACTGTGCTGGACCTCACCTACCCCATCACCTCCATGTTCTCTGGGTCAGCCTTCAACACTAGCATTCACAAAGTATTCCAGGACAAGCAGGTTGAGGTATGTCTCTGTTAGTCTCTGCAGCTACGTCTTTTGGGTTCACGTGCCCAATATTGTCTGAAGTCTGTATACCTGGATCGCGCCACAAGTGTTTCATTTGAGATCTGGTGCAGAACCCTGCATTCTGACGATCTCATCGTTAATACCCATGTATAGAAACTACCAGATGGTTAGCCCAGTCGTAACTTGGGCTGGAGCAGACAGGCTGGCTGGCCTGCGCTGCATCCTAACCCAAGAAGGCGGCGGCGGCGGCGGCGGCGGCGGCAACTTAGCAGACAAACACTCCCTTGCCCTGCAGTAAGCCGCAGGCACCCCGAAAGGGCTGCTCGGACCTGTGCCTGCTAAATAGCAGGCGCACGTCCGAGTGGGCTGCAGTGGCCCAAATGGGGGTCGTGTGGCCCAGGGACAGGGATTTGGATCCAACATGACTGCCAGATCCAGGCTTCTCCCTCCCCCCCGGGTTGCCCCACCTGCGGGAACGTCTGCCCCCCCGCCCTCCTCTGACCCCATTCCATCTCCCTCCTGCATTCCCTCCTCCCAGAAAAGCCCGTGCACTGACCAAACATGGCCAGCGCAGCAGCGGCTTACCCATGCCCGCCTCTGGTGAGCCTGGGCCAACACGGATGTCAGTTGACATGTGTTGGCCCAACAATTGCGCCCTAAAACTCTGAAGCCAAGAGTGGTAGAGCTTCAGGGCTGTATGTGGGTGCCTTAGTTTTCTCCCTAAACTTTTCCAATAAATTATGCAAATCGAATCAGTGGTATACAAATTTGTGTAAGCTTATTCAGGCTGTGGAATTTTTATGGTACAAAATTTTGTTTCATGTGTGTATGTGAGTGTGTAAAGAGCAGGTGCACCCCTCTTTGTGGCTTTCTCCTTCCTGCAACCAGCAGGTGGGGTCTTGTGTGTGATTGTTCCATCCTGATCTGTTCACTGCAGGATCTTTGGCTCCCATATTTTAACGTGACTACAGACATCACAGCCTCTGCCATGCGGGTCCACAAGGATGGTAAGTGTGCATTTCCTCCAGCACAGAGGACATAACTGACCCTAGGGATCAAAACGCAGCTCCCTCTGCATGCCCTGAAGATCAGTGGTGGTCCGTGGGGTCCAGACGCTCCTTGTCTCAGGCCCTGCAGTAGAAGAAGATGGAACCTATGGAATAGGAAATTAGATGGAGTGTAGTTACTCTCCTGTTGGAGGTCATGAGGCTGAGAAACAGCTGCCCCCCAGAGAAACTTGGGCATATGTTCAACATTGATCCCTTGCACTATTGCAGAGCTCAGTCTCTTGATTTAGGTCCACATCAGGTAATTGCCACATAAGCCATTGCCTATATTTTGTATGTAGTTCTACTCCAGTGTAGGACAAGGACAAGAAACAGCTGGTTGAGAAGGAGAGAGATGGGCTGAAATGGCCCATTTGATCCTTAGTTATCTCAGCTGTATAGATGTAGCTTTCTAGGTCCTAAGGTGGGAAACCTCTGCTGTGCTTTACGATCAGGGTGCCCAGGTAAAAACAGGTGGTTCTCCTGTCCCAGCTCATGCACACATGTGTACACATGTACACTTAACCCTTAACCTTTCAGTTAAGACCCATTGCCTAGCAGTTGTGGGAACAGCTGTTTCCCCCTTCTCACTACTCTGCCCAAATCCCCTTTAGGGATGCTGTTCATCATTTGAACTCTCCAGTAGTGTCATTCTGTAACGAGCTGCCGGAACGCTAGGCGGGACTTACCGCCTGATTGGCTGCCCGTTTGTGACGCATCGCCGCCTGTCCGCCCGCTGTGCGGGCACTTCTGGCTTTGGAGGGGGTGCCCGCTTGCCTGGGGGGTGCGCTGGGTGCCTAGGCAGGCAGTGGAGGGGTGCGCCAGCCAGAGGGAGCCCCCCGCGGCGGGCGGGCAGGCGGCGACGCGTCACGGACTGCCTGTCAATCAAGAGGTTAGTCCTGCCTAGCGTTCCGGCAGCTCGTTACAGAAAGACACTGCTGGAACTCTCCCAAGCTCCTGGGTTGGCCCTCTCTGGCATTGCATCACTTTGTTTTTTGTTTTCCAAAGCCCCTATTTAGGACAAGACCCAGGTTCTTCATTGTCTTGTGCCCAGAGGTGAGATAGAGTTTCATGTGGGTGGGGAGGGCTGGAGAGCTACCGTAAGCTTATTGAACAGCAAGCCAGGAGACACTGGCAAGGTTGAGGTAGCTCCCCAGTTCTGACTTGCATTCTCTCAATAACTGGTCCTTTTTCTTTTCTTTTTTAACTTTTGCCAGGTCTGACCTTTAAAGGCAGCATTGCCTTCTCCAGCCATAATTAGAGCAAGGCAGGCTAAGCTAAGGAGATCCCCCATCCCTTGAATTGATTGCCAGCTTCAAGGCATCCAGAGCACCTGAACTTAACTCTCGGAGGCCAAAGTTGGCAGCGTAGAAAGTGCTGTGTAATCCAGGGAACCTCTGGGTTGCTTGCCATGTCTCTTTGGTAGCTTCCTGACCACTCCCCAGCCAGCCTTTGGGTTTTCCTTTCCTTATAACATTTCTGCTACTCATTAAAACCACTAACTGCATCTCTTGTACTCCGTATTCTCATGTATTGGAGCAGCCAGACTGCAGCACTAGATTTCCAGGCAAGCAGGGGATCACGTTGGCTAGAGTTCTCCCATTCCTGACTTTCCGGGGGGGGGGATTAATTATTTCTTGCAGGTTCGTTGAGGGGCAGGCAGTGTTGTCCAGTGGACCTTGAAAATTACCTGGGGAGATGGGGTGCCTGGGGCAGAGAAGGGAGGTGGGTGGGCTTGGCTGTGTCCCCTCCCTGCCCTACTGGCTGTTGCAAGCACCAGATCTCACCTGGGACATTGTCCGCAGCCATGTCTATCTGCAGGGCAGGGTCTGTAACTGCCTGGCTTTCTTCATTCTCTGCCCACTTGCCTGTCCTTCCTAACACAGCTAACACTCCTCTCCCTCCTCTAACAGCAAGTTGGCAGTCTGTGTGTGAGGGGGAGGGGCTTTCATCAATGAGGGTGCTGCATCTCTCAGGCTATGGTGTAGGGGGAGTCACTGCAGACCCCAGTCTCTGACAAATTAGAAGTTGTAGGGAGAAGCTTGATGAGAAGAGAGCATTTTGAATGCCTCCCTTTGGGGCATTTGAGACTCCAGTTTCAAGGTGGTGCCCCATTTGCCTCCCTCTTTATAATCTCCAGTATAAAGCAGGAAGTTGTGCTGCTTTATTCTGGACTAGGCATGGGGTGCCAAGTAAGGAAAGGCAGGCTGTTTGCAGCAGCTTTGTGGTGGTGGCGTCCTACCTGCAAGACTTTTGGTGCCAAAAAGCCCTTAATTCTGCCTGCTAATACATCTTTGCAATGCATATAGTCTACTGAGATCTAAAGGATGAGTGAATGATTGAAATGAATGGCCTCTCTCTCTCTCTCTCTCTCTCTCTCTCTCTCTCTCTCTCTCTCTCGTAGCTCCCATTCATTTCAATGGTAGTGTGCAGAAGATCCAAGTAGCTTCCCCTTGACCCTTATAACTCAAGTAGCTACTAATGCTGCTTTGCAGGCAGTGGATGGGTTGCTTTCCAAGAGATCTGGGGGTTCAAACCAGCCTCCCTGTTCTGGCACTCTACCCTCTTGGTCATGATGGCGCACAGGGACAATATCACATATATCTTCCTGTGTGATGTGCCTGGCTCCATTCGTGCCTAGCACAGGAGTCCCCTCTTCCCCACAGAGTGGGCTCTCCTTATCCCAGACCTTTTGTCCTGGTAATGGTTAGTCTGTGAAGCTTCTCTGCCTCTGAGTCCAAAATTAGTGGTGAGAATAACTTGCTGAGGGGGGCTACAACTGCGCTACCGGTAGGTGATAGAAAGAAGGTGTTCAGCTTGTTTGTCAGCATGTAGGGGCCTCTGTCAGCTCTTGCCCTCATTGACACAATTGCAGTGTTTGGAAGTAATCTGAAGATCTTCCTTCAAGCCAAAAGAGAAAAGAAAGCTGGGAAAGAGCCTAGCAAATGGGAATGGGCAAGGCAGGGGGAGGAGAGAGCCGGTGCAAAGTGCCAGGTAAGAGCCCTGCAGCCCAATCTGGCCTTGCTTCCCAATGGCCCAGCATCTATGGATGGCCACATAGCCATCCTTCACTGAAAAAAAGCCTTCCTAGTGTCCCCCTTGCCCTATGTGCACTTTGTATTTCTGAAGCTTCCCCCATGATGTCATTTCCTGTCCTGTGCTCCTCTCCTGTACACTTTCCTCCCACCTCTCCACACCCTTTGATTGAATCTCCATCTTCATCCGGCAGGCAGCGTGTGGCGCTACGTCCGAGCCAGTGCATCTTACACCCCCTATTTGCCTCCTATCTGCGACCCCAAGGACAGTCACTTGCTTGTGGATGGCTGCTATGTTAACAATGTCCCAGGTCAGCATCGCGTTCGCCTCACTACCTAGGCTGGTGGGCGTCGGGGGCTTGCGTGGCTCGGGGGGAGGGAGCGCCCCAGTTGTCTGGGCCACCGCTTCCTCTGCCCAAGCCACTGCTGTCCTCCTTTTGCTGGAGCTGGGCAACGACAGGCTTGGGGCTGCAAGTCTAGCTCCAGCCCCACAAGGCACACTTGGCTCAGGCTGGCAATTCTGCATGGCACGGGAAACTGGCCCATCATTGGAGTCCGCTAAGTACCGCCCAGATTGACTACCCCCAGTAGATTTGGAACGTTGGCAGGACATCTGGCCTTAACATGGGCTCGGGGGTGGAACTGGGGCCTGTAGTCAACTCTGTTCCCTATTGGTTAACTGCACTGTGGAGTGCCCTGCAGAATTCTCCCACCTCAGCAAGTGAGCAAGGTCGGGCTGGGGCTGTGCTGTACCCTCTCTCCACTCCTCTCCTGAAGGACTCATGGCTACTCTGGGTTTCTCTCTGCTCTTCTGATTGCGTTTGTTCCCACACGGTTAGGCTCGCTGTGGCGGTACGTGCGAGCTAGCATGACCCTTTCCGGGTACCTACCGCCACTCTGCGACCCCAAGGACGGCAATTTGCTGATGGACGGCGGCTACATCAACAACCTCCCAGGCAAGTATTGGCCAGAAACGACGGAGATAGCCGGGCAGCTGTCTCCAGCCAAAGGAGGAGAGTTGTGAAACCCTTCCTGGCCTCGCAACGTCGCTTCTGGTCTAAACTCTCTTATCCTTGGCTGCAGAAACCTGGCTAGCACCCTGTGGGGAGAACAGGGGAAGGATTTGAGGAGCCCATTAATCCTTCATAGGTTGCAATGGCTTCGGGGACCCAATGTGTCATGGTGGTTGCCCATTGAACAGCCTCTGCTCTGGTGTGGGGGCTCACTTTCCTATTTTTCCTCTGGCTGCAGGACCTCTCTTCCTGACACTCAGAAAGGAGGAATGTGCCCTGATAAACCTACACTATTATTCCTCCCTTGGGTCCTCACCTGCATTTTCAGCACCTGGTTTTGTAGCCTCATAGGCCAGGGAAGGCAAGACGTCAGGGGAGTCATGTCACACGGGGAAACCAAAGCCACATCTTTCTTATGTGGTCATTAGAAAAAGAAGGGCGCATTGCATGGTGATGTTCAAGGGATATGAGTGAGCATTTTCTGCACTTTTAGCCCACATCATCCTTGCCTCCTGCAGCTTCATCTCCCTCCTGCTTGTCCCTGTCAGTGGCAGCACGAGCTGAACTAGTGCAGGCCGTGTGGCAGAAGCCCCACTTTTGAGCATGCCTTTGGGACGTGGTGGCGCAGCGAGTTAATCTGCTGTTGCTGGGCTTTCAACCACAAGGTTGGGAGTTCAAGACTGCGTGACGGAGTGAGCTCCCGTTGCTTGTCCCAGCTCCTGCCAACCTAGCAGTTCCAAAGCACCTAAAAAATGCAAGTAGATAAATAGGGACCACTTCAGTGGGAAGGTAACGGCGTTCCGTGCGCTACAGCGTAGAGTCATGCTGGCCACATGATCGGACAAAAAAACGCCGGCTCTACAGGCTTTGAAACGGAGATGAGCACTGCCCCCTACAGTCGGTCACGACTAGACCATTCGGTCGTGGGGAAACCTTTACCTTTACCTTTTTGTTGTGTTAGTAGCAAGGGGCCCATACAGATGGCCCCATCATCCAAGAATAGTTGTGGCTGTGTGACTGCCTATCACAAGTGTTGCTAGTCATTTTTGTAGTGTTACAAGTGCTGGGATGTTAAGATTAACAGAGGAGGCGTTGGCTATGTGTTGGTATCTCTAGGTATTTCACAACTAGAAAAGTCAGATAATCTACTCTGCTTACACTGCAGTTGAAAACATCATTGTGAACTATATATTGCACTGGTCCCCAAACTTTTTAGCATTGGGACCCACCTAAAATTTTTCCCCCTTTTCCAGCCACTCAAGCCTCTGTGGCTATAATGGTGATTGGGCAGCAGTGCTCCCCTGCAAAAGGTTGTTTAACCCTTGATGCACATAGCCTAATCTGCCCTGTCACTTTCGTGACCCACCAACAATTGGGGTCATAACCTACTGGTGGGCCATGGACCCACAGTTTGAGAACTGCTGATATATTGCATCTCTTTTGAACCATAGTCAAGTAGTAGTTTTGTTCTGAAATGTGGAGAAATGCAGACCAGTCCTCGAAAAATCTTGAGGCACTGATTTATTCATTTATTTTCACATGTTTTACCGCCCTTCCTCAGAAGAGCTGAGGATGGGGTGCAAGGTTCCTTCCCTCCTTTTGCCCTGTGAGGTAGGTGAGGCTTAGAGTGAATGACTGGCTCAAGGTCGCCCAGGAAGATTTGTGGCTGAGCGGAGATTTGAACCTGGCTCTTCTAGGTCTACGTCCAACTCCCAAACGACTTACACAAGCAGCCTCCAAACTTCAGACCACTATATCGCAGTTTTACCTGACCAGGCACAGCACAGGTGAAGGCTTTTCATTCCACACTGAAGCCTCTACGTTTTGCAGCCTGGCTTCTCAGAACCGTATGCCAGGCAGCCGGGCAGTGCAGTAACCCTTTACATAGCAGCATAAAGCAGATTAACATAAGAACGTAAGAAGAGCCCTGCTGGATCAGGCCAAAGGCCCATCTAGTCCAGCTTCCTGTATCTCACAGCAGCCCACCAGGTGCCCCAGGGAGGCATGAAACAACAAGATCCTGTTGCATCCCGTTGCCACTCCCTTGCACCCGGTACCAGTAGCCCACCACCTTTATAAGGAGGTTGCACAATCCATCATGGCCTATAGCCCACGATGGACCTTTCCTCCAGAAATCCGTCCAATCCCCTCTTAAAGGCATCAAGACCAGATGCCATCACCACCTCCTGTGGCAAAGAGTTCCACAGATTAACTACCCACTGGGTAAAAAAGTACTTCCTTTTATCTGTTTTAACTCTCCCAACCCTCAGTTTTAGTGGATGTCCCCTGGTTCTGGTTCTACTTAACACAGTAATGTAAACTACTATGGGCAAACACCCAGACTAAAACAGCAGCATTAAATATAAAAAAGACCATAGGCAACAAAGATAAAAGCAGATCACACCCACGCATCAGCAACCCACCCACATTCAAACTGCCAGCTAAAACAAAAAATTTTCAGCCCCCACCAAAATACCTCTAATGAGATGACTGTTAACTCAGAA
The DNA here is from genome assembly GCA_029204185.1 of Lerista edwardsae. Lineage (NCBI taxonomy): Eukaryota > Metazoa > Chordata > Lepidosauria > Squamata > Scincidae > Lerista > Lerista edwardsae. The sequence goes on along the minus strand of JAJKFI010000082.1, from coordinate 366,299 downwards.
GCGAGAGAGATCCACAACTGTGGTGCCACCACAGAGAAGGCCCTGGATGAAAAACAAATCTCAAGAAATGGTCAACAGTGTGATTTTTTTAATTATTTTTTTAGTAGCAATTCTTTTTGGAGGCTTTGGAAGCAGGATCCGGGGCCACTGCTATCCAGGTCTCCTGGGAACTCTAGCTGTGAGAGGGGGCTACAATTCTGACAGAATATTCTGGGCATTTTTGCCAAACTACAATTCCCAGGTTTCCATTTTCAGAGCCTCCTCATGAAAGCTGGTTCAGATTTGCTTTGCAGATGACTATATCAGGGCATCAATCCCCTTCTGCTCAGTCTCTTCAGACTGTGTCAGCAAGAGTTTGGAGGCAGTTCTGGTTGTTGTTGTTGTTGTTGTTGTTGTTGTTGTTGTTGTTGTTGTTTGTACACTAGGACAGCAAGCACTGAAGAGGCCATCTTTTAAGCAGTGACTATGTTCGCTGGTTTTAGGCTTACCCCCTCAGTCTGTTGCTGACCTGCTTGTTGCCTAATGTTTAACCTCAGTCTGCCTTTATGGAATTTAAATTGTGTCTTCTGTTCAGTGGATCGAATAAGCAATTCTTTCCTTTCCTTTCCTTTCCTTTCCTTTCCTTTCCTTTCCTGGAAGACTCTCAGCAGATTTCAGCCTATCTCATTGTGCTTCCACTGAATTAATCCCTTTCTCTGCGTCTGTAGCCTGGCTTTCCTCTTTATCCCTGTAGCCATCCTCTGAATCTTTATTTTCCCCTGACTTCTCAACATCACTCCTGATTTGTGGTGCCCAAATGACAACCTTCCAGATGAGCTCATGCCAGTGCTGTTGAGCAGAGAGAGGCTGTTGCTTCTAAAGTTGCCTGGTTTCATCCAGTGCTTCTGTTACCGCATCTGTTGTCTGCTGTGCTGCAGTGTCCTGTCGCTGGCTCAGTGTTTGTCTTCTTGTTCATTGTAACCAGAAAGCATGCAAAGTATTGTTTTTGCATGGCCTTTTGTCACACAAAGCCACATTTTTGGACCTGAATACATTGTGTGTCCTGCTTCTACTGTTCATGTCAAAGGTACATGGAGCATTCAGTCTTTGCTCTTTTGGCGGTTGTGCTGAGTCACTCTTTGGCTTCTGTGACCCACCCCAGATGCTTCCCACATGACTTTGCAGTTCTCTCCCCAGTGCCATAAAGGGGTAGACATGAAAGATAACAAGCCTGATTAGGCAATTGAGGGTTTCTATCAGGGTTTCTTCTGCTATTTACATTTCAGGTTCTTTTGACTTTTTTGCCGCATTTGAAAAGGAAGGCCAGATGAGAATTGTGTTTGGCTCCCTTCCTATCACTTGCATGCCTAGCACTGGAATTGCTACAATACCTGCAGCAATCCAGCAATAAGTTACTGGGGGGGAAATGAGTGCTTTCTGAGCAAAATCGAGGGAGAGTTGGCCTTGCTCTGAAAGGAAGATGGTGGCATTTTGTAAGGTGGCCATTTACTGACTCAAAAGGTTTTGTTTTAATAGTGATGTGGCACAGATAAATTTGGCAGATTTTCTTTTCCATATTGCTGTTTAACAACACAAGGAGTGCCTAAAAGCTTGTGAGCTGAGCATAGCCCCCTTCTCAGTTCTGAGATGAGATTCTTGCTGGGAAGGGTAACCAAAGCAAAGACACTCCTCCCCCAGTAGAGATGGCAGTGCTCTTCTCCCCCCCCCACCCCACTTCCACAATCCTCTGATATTGTTGCTGTGTTCTCAACCATTCTCCATGGCCATCTCCCCAGCAATTCATGTTGCTCCTGGCCTGGCCCTCATCCTGACATCTCTCTCTCCTCTCAACATAGCTGACATTGCTCGCAACATGGGCGCTAAGACTGTTATTGCTATTGATGTGGGTAGCCAAGACGAGACCGACCTATGCAACTATGGAGACAGCCTGTCAGGCTGGTGGTTGCTCTGGAAACGCCTCAACCCCTGGGCGGAGAAGGTCAAGGTAAGAGACCCTTTCATACAGCCTGCAGGTGAAGGTTCCAGCCAGGGTGCCCAAGGTGTCTGCTTACACTAACTGGTTGGGTTTCCTTCTTAATTTCCTACCTCCTCTACATTTTTCCTGCTGCGTTTTCCAGAGTTGCTATATCAAGAAAGCTTTTGTTTATTGACTAAAGAATACTTGGAGTCATTTTTGGGAGCAAAAATGCAGCAGTTCCCAAACTTACCACTGTCATGGCAGCTTCTTCCGAGCTCTCTCAAGCAGAGGCGGATCTACAGGGAGGGCAAAGCTCTAAGTGTTGCAAGAAGCCTTACCCTGTCATGTAAATCCCTCCTCTCCCTTGCTGCTGTAGCCAGTAAGCAACGCCAAGATGTTGCTTTTCCCTGTGAGGATTGGATAAAACTGTGCAGGAGAGGAGTGATTTCCACTGCAAGGTAAGGCTTCTTGCAAAACTTAGAGATTTGCCCTCCCTTAGAGCTGCCTCTGCTCTCAGGTGCCACCATTTTGGATTGTGCGGGATCTCGCATGATTCAAGAGGCTGTAGGGCACAAGTTGTGGTGCTCCTGTTACCCTTTGGCAACGCAGTGCACGGTTTGGGAACTGCTGCAAGGCCCTTTGAAAGAATAAAGGCTTTTGTTCCATCAGTATATAGCAGTTATTTCGTTGTAGCAGAGGATCCAAACTCATTTCTCCAAGGAAGTGTTTATCACGTTTTCCCCAGCATTCAAATTGCAATGTCCTTGGGGAAAAGGCAATTATTTCTCCAGGCTGCCTGTCCATTGAGTGACTGCTTGAGGAATGGGGTGTCATAAGCATGATATAGTTGTGACATAATAAACAATACGCAATCCAGCTCCTCCCTTCCCTTCTACCCTGCCCTCAAAATGTTTTGTTGTGAATGTCAAATTTTATTTTAAAGTGCATTTTTGAAAAGCCTGCCTATGTGAATTAAAGTCAAAGGAACAATCCAATGACCAAGAAAGGCAGTACATAAATACCGGTATTATTGTTGTTGTTGTTGTTGTTGTTCGGATGAGTTTTTCTTCATTTTGTTGCTCAGATGCATGAGCACTAACATAGTCTTATTCTAAAAACGGTTTGCCAGGTTGCTTCCTTATCCCATGGCAATTATCTGCCATATTCTGTAACTGTGTTTTTCCTTCTTAGTTCATTCAGATCTATATGTTTCCCCTTTCCAGTACTGGGGGGGGGCACATGGTCCCCCCCAGCTAGCTGCTCCAGGAATCTAGCTTCCATATCTGCTGTGTGGGGATGAAATATGCGGTACTGAGGCTGAGCCACTACTGTTAAGATCCGAGGATTGCTGGAGAGGGCGTCACAATTGAACATTGTTTTTGTACTGAAGAAAGTATAGATTTTTCAGTTGATTTATACATGCAAGGAATGCAAACATAAGTGGAGCATCTCTTGTGAAAAATCATCTTGGTGTTGATCCAGAATCCCCACAGTCACAAGGCAGTGTCAAATCAGTCAAATTAACGCTTGGAGTTATGTCGAGCATCTTTTAGGTGGGTGGCCAGAGAGCTACATCTCTGTTGGAACTCGGCAAAAGCCAGGTCTGCATCAGTATTGTGTTAGTCAAAGAGAGCTTCACTCTTTCCATCTTGTCTGACCTCTGTTGGGATTTCCTCTGTGAAAGGGGGACCCATAGGCAACATTGATGTCTCATAAGTGGCTCTTGGCTCCAATTTTTGTGAGGATGTCCAGTGTGTTTCTAATCTTGACCTTGGGCTACAGACTTGACATCCTTCCTCTGCCCTTCATGCCCCACCAGATTGTTCATATGCTGAAACTGGAATTGGGCTGAATTAAAGTAACTCAGGCAAAGGAGTACCCAGCTTTTTTTCTCCCAGCACCCCCCACCCCTCCGCAAAAAAAAAGGCATTGCACAACTTCCTTACACAGTTTTTTTTCTGTTGTCCAGGCCACCACCCAGACTCCTACCTTTATGATACCCCAGCTGCTGGTTGCTAGTTACAGTCTCCCAACTGGGTGCTGCCATCACTTACGATGGAGGATAATCCAGAAGCACTATCTGACTACCTGTTGCCCAGCAGAAACTAAGCTCGCCCCTTTCTTCCAGGAGGAGCAGACCTGGGACAACATAAAGTCTGCTGAGCATTGGTAACATTGATTGGGTAGAGGAAGGAAAGAGGTGCCCATTTTGAGCCTTTTCAGAGTCCTAAAGTGCCCTCCTGCTTTTGTCTTGGGGCACAGGAAACAATCCCATGACCTTCTCCAAGCTGTTCATTGACATATCCACTGCCGAGCTGCCTTCCTCATGCTGATTCTCCTGTTAGTTCTTGACCTTCATGGAACTAGACAAATAGCAAAACGATACTCTCCACCCACCCACCCACCCCACACACACCTGCACCTCCTCTCACTGTGGCAGCCAAGTGCCTTTGCTCTTCCTTTTCAGGTGCCTGACATGGCAGAGATCCAGTCCCGCCTGGCCTATGTCTCCTGCGTGCGGCAGCTGGAAGTGGTGAAGAGCAGTTCGTACTGCGAGTACATCCGCCCTCCCATTGATCGCTTCAAAACCATGGACTTCGGCAAGTTTGACGAGATCTACGTGAGTCCTGGGGGCCCAACCAGGCTTGTTTATAATGAGATATCAGGAAGTGATTGGGTTGGGAGGGATTGCAGCAGGCGGAGGGGGGCATCCTCCCATTGTCTCTCACAACATGTGAAAAAGATCTTGGAGTTGTGGCGGATCCCAAGATGAACACGAGTCAGCAGTGTGATGCGGCTGCAAAGAAGGCTAATACAGTTCTATTAATGCAAGCTAAAACTGCAACTTCCAAGTTACAACAAGTTGTGGTTTCGCTTTACTCCACATTGGTGAGACCCACCAATTCTGGGCACCTCAGTTCAAGAAAGATGCCGCCAAACTGGAGCAAGTTCAGAGAAGAGCAACAAATCAGAGGGCTCGAAAACAAATCCTACAAGAAAGGTTGAGGGAACTCAGTATGTTTAGCAGTGAGAAGAGAAGGCTGAGAGGGGATATGATAGCACTCTCCAAATACCTGAAGGGATATATGGAAGAAGGGACAATTTTGTTCTTGAGATTTCTCTGTTGTCTCGGAATACTGTGAATTGGATTGACTTGTCTCTGCTCCTCTTCCATAGGATGTAGGTTACCAGCATGGAAAGGTGGTGTTTGGCGGTTGGTGCCGTGGGGACATCATTGAGAAAATGGTGAAGGACCGGCATTCGGCAGACTTCTACGAGAACAAGCGCATGGATGTAAGTATGGAAGGGCTGGCATGAAGCTCCTTCAGCTAATTGGAGGAAATGTATCTAGGGCGGGACGTGGGGGCACAGCGGATTAAACTGCTGCTGCTGGGCTTTCCAACCAGAAGGTTGGGAGTTCAAGACTGCGTGACAGAGGGAGCTCCCTTTGCTTGCCCCAGCTCCTGCCAACCTAGCAGTTCGAAAGCACCTAAATGCAAGTAGATAAATAGGGACCACTTCAATGGGAAGAGAATGGCATTCCGTGTGCTACAGCGTAGAGTCACGCTGGCCACATGACCACGGAAGCTTGTCCAAGGACAAAACGCCAGCTCTACAGGCTTTGAAATGGAGATGAGCACCGCCCCCTACAGTGGGTCACGACTAGACCATTCGGTCGTGGGGAAACCTTTACCTTTTTATCTAGGGTGAAGATGAAGGAAGGCTCATTGCTTCTATCCCAGATCAACAAAGGTTGACAGAAAGTGGCTCTCTCTGTGGTCCACACACAATGTGGTGTAAGCAGAGAGCAAGTGGAATGAATGAAGGTCATATAGCATCACTGCTTGGTGGATTGCACCCTCTGATCCAAGGTGCACTTAGCAGTTCTTCAGGCCGATGGCAGCTCCTCCTTGCACAGAGCCCCCATGCCCAGACCTTGGTATCTGAATGGATGTCTGCAAAACATGCCAGTGTTTGGGGGTAGGGCTTTTATGCCCCACATGGCTCCTCCATTCTGGTCATGTTCCTTTTTGCCCTACACTTGCCCATCTTCCCCCTTTTGTTGAGAAAAAAAGAAAAGAAAAGAAAACCCTACCCTAAAACTTTGATAAGTTTTACAAAAAAGACCGCATGTAGAATACAGCAAGAAGAACAAGCGCCTTTGAAGCTATTTGGAAAGAAGACTTTCCCTCTTCTGTAGTTTTAACAAATGCGTAATATTAAGCAAACAGATGTTCTCTGTTGGGATTATTTATTTTAAACCTGGGAGTTTCTTGGCGCATCATCAGCCCTAACTTAGTTTCTCCTATTTGCTGGCACACAGAACCACTCCTAAGGCCATGCCATGAGAAAAGTCTTCAGCATCTCTGACTCCTCATTTCCTAGGTGCTGATGTGCCCCAGTGCAGGATTCACAGACCTGGCTGAGATAGTGTCTCGCATTGAGCCTGCCAAGAGCTACCTGTCAGACAGCTACGCAGATGGTGAGTACCAGCACTTAAGGGCTTGACTTGGGTATAGTGGGAGACTTGGCTTCAAATTCTGGATCAGTCAATCCACAGTATTTATATACCACTTTTCAACAAAAAAATTTTCAAAGCAGTTTATAAGCAAATAATAATAATTTTTAGCGAGCGCTGTCAGCAGATTGAGAGGGTCTCACACAAAAACCGTCCAGAACAAGAATGGGGGAGGGGAGGGAACATCTGGAAACAGATGGACATTCCAGGCTAGGGTGGCTATGTGGATGGCAGGGAGACGGAGGGCAGGGCTATTCCTTTGTGAAGCCACCAAAGTCACCCAGAGGATGACGAAACCTGTGTGTGCTCACAACCAGGAGAGGAGTCGGACTACTTAACCGAGTATGAGGACGAAGGGATGGATGCCGTGCGGGAGGAAGAAGGGCAGGAGCTGCTGTTTGCCCCAGCAGAGCAGAATGCAGTCTTTGAAACGGTGAGTGTGTTTACTCAGCACTTTCCTTTTCCAATTAGGGAGGCGCGAAAGGCAACTTTCAATAAAATTCAATACACAGAAATAGAAACAAAAATGAAAGACCCCGTGCCTGTATTTTTGGGAGGCAGAGGACCATTTCCAGCCGCAGTTTCCATCCTGACACTGAGCCACTTCTCTCAATTCTTCATATCAGTCAGGCTCCCCTCTTTTCCTCTTCCCAGTGCCCCAAAATATTCCCTTCTTCCCCCTGGGTCCTTCTGGAGCCCACCTCACCTAACTACATCAACCTGCCCCCATTTTCTCCTTCTTTGCTTCTTTAGGAGTTCTTACCTCCTCCCGTTTTCTCTCTCCTCCTCCTCCTCCTAACCAGTTTTCTGTAGGGGTTGTGAGCTGTGGACAGGCAAAGGAGTTTTGAAGGCTGAGGGAAGGTGGGCCAGGCAGTGGGAGGGGCCTGAATGTCACAAGCTGATTTAAATCAACCAGCCAACAGCTCAGTCCTAAACCAGCACCCCTGAGCCAACCCAAGTCCCTTGTGATTCCTCCTAAGTGTCAGGAATGTGCCATAAAGAACATTTGCAGCCATTTGGGAGCAAGCCGAGCCAGTACAAGTACGCCAGACTTATGCCCCGGGAAGGTAGGTTTGTGCTGGCCTGGGCAGGCTGGCGCAGGAGTGGGGGTGGCAGGAGGGCGGAACAGAGGCACGTTTGGGCAGGAGGAAGGAAGACGGAGCATGGTAAGGGCAGTGGATCGGGCCCGGGAGGGGGGTGGGACTGGCCTGGGCAAACCAGCCTGACCAAAATTACATGGACCACTCAGATGTGCACCCGCGAAATTGCAGGCACAGACCCGAGTAGCCCCATAGGGCAGGTGGGCACGCAACACAGAGAAAGGGGAATAAATTCCCCTTGCTCCAAGTTTCTCCCCAGTCGGCCTGCCCGTTCCAGTGCAGGTTAGAATTGCACCCTAAATTGGATGCAGGTGTCTATTACAGTAACTGGCTCACAGCAGGATTCTTGCTTTCTTGCTGTAGGATGAAGAGAAGAGCCTACGGCACCGCCGAGGGACTTCCCAGGAGCTTCCTGCATCGCAAACCACTCCTGCGTCCTGAGGAGTCTGGAGAAACCGACACTCCGTGACCAAATATGATACCCACCTCATGAGCTGCTACATGGGCAGGGTGGGTAGGAGCCCTTCCAAATCACACACTCTTTCACCTTTTACTGGCTGGCAGGCACAGTGGTAAATCTTCAGGGCCTTGGCACGCCTTTTCCGCTTCTCCGGTACCAGACGGTCAGGAACTGCAGATAACTCCGGCTTCTGGCACAGACTGCAGCATTCGACACGGAGACTGTGTAGAGTTGCTGGCCCATTACAGTGTCCAGGCGCTGCCATGCGTCGGATGGGGATGGAGCCACCCCTTCTGGGACCTTTACGCTTTCCAGGACTGGAGCCGAAGCCACAGACCCGTTCGCCAGGGAAGAGGAGATGTTTGATCTGTCTGGACTAACCTCCTCCAGTTTGCTGCTACTCGAAATGGCCCTGCTGCCTGGGGAAAAGAGTGACGCTGGGGAGTGAACCCAGTTTATTTATACTGTGTTCTGTGAACCAGGTTGAAAGGTACTCCAGTCTGCCCTTCTACAATTTGGGTGGAGCGGTGAGTGTTGGATACACTTAAGTCTCCACCCCTTTACTCTAGCATTCCATTGCCTAGGTATGCATGGAGGGCATTTGATCCAAATGGCCCCTCTATGTGCAATGTTATAAAGTAACATTTAAACCATAAGCAGAGGGATGTGTCACAGGGCATTCTCCCCACGCCATTTCATAGCAGTGTGCACAGTGGAGGAGCAGGATGTTCAAGTTCACAAGCCTCCCCCCAATTCAGTTACAAGGTTTGGGCAGAGTATTAGCCAAACTGGCTCCATAGGAGAAAGGGGTGGAAAGGAGATGTGGACGACTGCTAAGCTGGGACGACAGTGCCAGGACCTTCTGGGAGTGGTCATTTACCCCTCTGCAGACACTGTCTTTTTAACTGCAGAGGGGCCTGTCCTGTCCTGGACACAAGCCCCAATGTGGACTCCCCAGCTGGCCCCTGCCCTTTGAGCTTTCCCACTCCTCAAGCCACTAGCAACTGTGCAAGCACTACCACTGGATGAGGCCCCGACCCATAGAGTGTGCCTCTTTGACTAACTCATTCCTGCTTTGAGCCGAGCCCCAGCCTTCCTGGGCTTCTCTGTTTCTGGACGGCTGCAGGCGCCCGCCATGACAACTGTATTTTTAATTTAAAGAATTGAGAGGTCCTTGCTTGCAAATTGCCTGTGATACAAGCCGGGGAGCTCCTGAAGCCTCAGCAGTGAAGGGATGGGGATGGTTTATGTCTTGGGGTGGACAATTAAAACAAGCAAACATTTTCTGTTGCTTTCAAAGAAGCAGGAGAACCGTCATAGTGAAAGGTGGGTTCCTGCCTTCCAGACACTCTATCACTCCCTTAACCCTCCTTTCCAGTCTGCCTTAGTGCCTTCTCACCAGGCCAATCTGTTGAAAGCATGATAAGCAGAGGGTCTTCATCTAGGTATTGTCGTTGCAAGCATAATTAAGGCAGAGTCACCTTATCCAAGGTACATACAGTGTACAGGCACCTCTCGATTTATATGGGGGTTGTGTGCTCAGAAATCTGTGCATATATTAAAATGTGTAAATTAAACCTACTTTTCCCATAGGAACCAGTGTTTCTATGAACACTGATGACTGTTGACTTCAAGATGGTGTAGTGGGAGGGTTGAGGAGGGAGGCTACTGGGTGTGGGACACAAGGCACCACTAGACCCCACCACCCATGAGAAGGCAAAATGCAGTCAGCCTGCCTGGTCAGCCACATGGGTCGTCCTTCCTTCTCCAGTCAGTGGCTCCAGGGGCATGGTAGCCACACAATAATTCCCTACAGCAACCTTATTTCCAACCACAATCACAGTCCCAACAGCCTCAAGAATCCTTCATTCAATCCGTTAGTTGAACCATCAGCCAGACACACTTTCCAAACTCCTTCCTTCCACGCTTCTCTCCACAACCCTTTTCCACCTCTCTATACCTACACCTGCTTGACAGTCAAGCTTCCTCCTTTATTCCCCAGGTCTTCATCATCCAATTTGCAGCTGTGAACTAGCTGCAGGCAAAGGCTCTGGGGTTAACCCTGTAATTCCTGGCTGACATAGACAAGGGACCACAGCTGACACCATTCCCTATCTCCTCTGGGTAATCTGCAATTTCCATTATACACACACCCGAAGCTGCTAGCATCGTATGGGTTGCTGAGCGGCAGCTAAATTTAGTTGCTCATTAATTGCGTGTTGAAGCTGGCAAATATCACAAAACGTCTGTGGGTCTTCTGGAGCGGCTTTGCAAGGAAATGGTTACCCATATTGTTTCAGAAGTTGCCTGTGTAAATTGGACTCCTGGTATTTGGCGATCTCACTCTTTCAAAAGCATGGAAATCAAGACCATGTAAATCAAGAGGGGCCTGTACAGTGTTCACAAAGAGCTAATTGGAATGCTTCATCCACCCGCCACAGCTCCTGGTCATGGTCATCAGGGGTTGTGGAACATCTCGAATATAGTTGCTGGGCTGGGCTTGTGATGAAACAAGTAGCACCTCTGGACTGAGAGAAGTTCTGAAATTACCTCTAACATTATAACTATTTGTGGAACATTCCTTGCCTTCCTGCTGCAGTACATGGCCAGCCTGTGGGGCAGGTGAAGTCCAGTGTGCAAAATCAATCTATTGCATGCACGCTAGGAGGTCCATGCTCCAAAGTGGGCATGCTGATTAGATGGTAACTGAGTAAAAGGCATAGGTGCATCTATTCATTTATTATAAATAGCCATCTCCCACCTTTCCATCTCACATAAAATGCTCGAGACAGCTCACAGAAAACAATGCAATACCCACGCTATAAAACTATAAGAACGGCTGCAGAAACGTAGTGTGGGCCTCAGCACCAGTGTGCCAAGGTTTGCGGTTTGCTCAGACTGACTGGCCCTACTGAGTGAAGGGACCACACATAGGGCGTGGCAGAAGCAGAGGGGTACTGTGTGAGATAAAGGATATGGCCAATAGTTGCAATCTGGGCAAATGATACTATTCATGTGAGTGGTGGGTGGATATTGTGGGTGAAGGCACAGGAGCAGTGGAGTCAGACCTGGGGCTATCTTACCTGCTGCAGAGGCATCACTAGGGTTTGTGTCACCTGGCACAAGAGTTCATTGTATCACCCCCATGATGGACATCACCCTGTACCAGACCACAGAGAATAAATCACAGAATAAATGCTCAGCCTAAATTCAATGTTGCACTATCATGCACAGCTTAAATCACTAGTGTTGGTGTAACTCCCACTAACTTTACTTATTTTAATATATAACTTATACAGGTCACCCAACAAATCAGTAACCAACAACAAACAAGTGGCCAACTTTGTGACATTCACACAACTGAATAAGACTTCTACTAGCTCCGATACACAGAAATGAGAGCACTTATACTAACACCTTATTGGTTCCCTGCTGTGTGATAACATCTCATTTGCTTTTGGAACAGTCAGTCTCATTGGTTAGTTTCGGGTTTATGAACAAATCAATCAATCACTAGTATTTATATACCGCTTTTCAACATAAAGTTCACAAAGCGGTTTACAGGCAAATAATAACATTAAAGTTAAATGGCTCCCTGTCCCAAAAGGGCTCACAATCTAGAAGAATGGAGAACACCACCAGCAACAGCCAGGAGAAAGACACTGTGCTGGGGTGAAGAGGGACAATGCTCTCCCCCTGCTAAATATTAGAGAACACCACTTGAAAAAGTGCCTCTTGCCCAGTTAGCAGGGGTTAGATAAATGGCATAAGATTTATTGAAGGATTGAGACAAAAGCCGGAATGGGGGAAAAAATTACTATATTATCCCCAAGAAAACTGCCTTTTAAGATTGCAATACTGGACACAGCCTGACCTGTCGCTGTTTTTCATGCATACCAATGAACCGAAAAGGGCTGCAGACTTGACCAAGTCCCTTACTCAAGCTTGGGAAGCGGGTGGGGAGAATGTGGACTTGCAATCCAAGAAGGGGAAACCCAAAACACGCAACATACAGTACATCATAGTAAGGCTGTAATAAAAATGGTTACTCTGGAGCCAAGAGGCTGCAGCTGAAGTGGTGGGGGGGGGGTGGAGAAACAGGAGGGAAGGAGTGGATTCAGGGAAATTAGTTGCAGATACACTGAAAAGGGGGAACAGAATTGGGAATGAAGGGAAAAACCTATTGAATTCAACCAAGTACATTCAAGGACTATCTCAAAATAACAGGCAGGAGACTACCTACATTACTACCTACATTACTGGGTGCAAGGGAGTGGCAACAGGATCCAAGCATCTTGTTGCTTCATGCCTCCCTGGGGCACCTGGTGGGGCCGCTGTGAGATACAGGAAGCTGGACTAGATGGGCCTTTGGCCTGATCCAGCAGGGCTCTTTTTATGTTCTTAGGTACATTTATGCACCACTCTTCCTCCAAGGAGTTCAAGGTGGTATTTGCAGTTCTTCCCTCCTTTTTGTCTTAACAACAGTCCTGTGAGGTGGGTGAGGCCAAGATATGGTGACCGGCCCAAGGTCACCCCGGAGGCTTCATGACTGAGCAGGGATTTGAGCCTGGGTCTTCCAGGTCTAACTTCCGAACAACCACGCTATCCCGAATCCTTATAGAAAGCAAGATAGACGTCCCACAGAGAGAGGAAATTGGAATTCGAAAGCAAAATACGCATGGTAGTTGTTTTCCTAGGAAAAACTGCAGTTTGCACTGCAAAAACTGCCCAGATGCCTGAACTGTAGTTGTGCAGATAAAGCACTCGCATTTGGAGCTACTAGGAAGCCAACAGAACACACTGGCCGAGAGAGAACTCCAGTCATCACATGCCAGAAAAGGGGCCTGAAAACAAAGTAAGGAGAGCCGGAGCTCAAGCCTTGAGGTGGCACCCAAATGTCGGCACGTGGCCAGCAGGATGGAAGCAGGGACAGGACGCAGGGCTGAGGCCATGATAAGAAGAGGCAGGACATGCAGAGTGCTGGCTGCTTCCTCCCTCTTTACTAATTCTGGCTTTCACTATCAGAAGTGGGTAAGGACCAAGTTGCTGAGGAGGCTTCTCAGGCAGACCCAGGACTGGACCTCTGAGGAATGGGAGTTTGCAGCCCAGCCTGGCCTTCAAGGGCTTCAAGCCACATAAGAATATAAGAAGAGCCCCGCTGGATCAGGTCAAGGGCCCATCCAGTCCAGCTTCCTGTATCTCACAGTGACCCACCAGATACCTCAGGAAGCTCATAACACAACAAGATGCCTGCAGCCTGTTGCCACTCCCTTGCACCTGGCATTCTGAGGTAGAATGACTGCTGCCTTCCCTCTCTGTGGCATGGCCAGCATTGAATAAGGCAGGTCAAGGGTCCTGCTGGATGTCATCTATGTGAATAGAGGGTTGTTGGTTTATTTATATATCCCACTACTCTCCTCACTGAAAAGGAACCACGATAGCTCACAACCTCAGAAAAAAAAACATGAAATATAATCAGTATTAAATCACAAAGGAATAAGCAACACTCTCTCTCTCTCTCTCAATCAATCAATCAATCAATCAATCAATCAAACACCCAGGAATAATGTGCACAGAGTAAATATGATATGAAACAAAAAGAAGTCCTAGCCCCTGCTGGGAAGGTCTGGTTTTTAATTCAACAGAGAGTTTTTCCTCCTTTAATCTAAATCAGCGATTGTTAGACGTTTTAGCACCAGGATCCACTTTTTAGAATGAAAATTGGGTGCCTTCGGGCATAAAGGCGGGATAAAAATCTAATAAATAAATCTAATAATAATAAATAAAATCTGTCAGGACCTAGCAAAAGTGACATTTTGCTAAGTCTCAATTATTGCTGGGGATGTGCGATATTGACACCCCCACTAAACTACTACAGTCAAGTTTGGACACACAGGGAAGGGGGAGCTGTTTCACTGTGCTCTACGCGTACTGGAGCCGAGATCTGCTTTGAACAGCCCCGGCCACAGTTTGTCAAGGAAATCAGTTGTGGTCTCTGTGGGATCTTCCTGCTTCCTCACACTGTGCTCCAGAGAGCTCTATCAGCTGTTAGCACATATTCCAGCAAATTTTGCTAGGAACGTTTTGATGTGATGGCGTCGTGGAAGGGAATTTACAGAAATGTGGAGGAGTTTGGAGGAGAGGAGCAGAGGAGTCAGCCAGGTACGTGGCAGAATATGGTTGGGGCTAAGACATGGGCTGGAAATGGGCCTGATGATGATAGTGAGGAGATGGCAATGAGACTGATAGACCCATCCCAGCTCAGAGTCTGGTGATCTTCCTGTCCTTTTCCCCTCACCTCACACAGGACAGTTTCAGACTAGTTGTGTTAACTTGCCCCTGCCACACTTTCTTGGATGAGGCCCCACTGGACACAATGCTGACACTGGGTTGCGTTGACATTCTTTGATTCTTCAACATGGTTCAGAACTTCTGTGAAGGCGGCAGACCAATTCATTTAGAGCTTTATGGATTCAGTTGGATGCCCAAGCCTATGTGTATTTACTCAGAAGTAAGTCCAATCAATAAGGGACGTGGTGGCGCAGTGGGTTAATTCGCTGTTCCTGGGCTTTCCGACCAGAAGGTTGGGAGTTCAAGACTGCATGACCGAGTGAGATCCCATTGCTTGTCCCAGCTCCTGCCAACCTAGCAGTTCAAAAGCACCTAAATGCAAGTAGATAAATAGGGACCACATCGGTGGGAAGGGAATGGTGTTACGTGCACTATGGCATAGAGTCATGCCAGCCACATGACCACGGAAGCTTGTCCTCTGAGAAAACGCCGTCTCTACAGGCTTTGAAACGGAGATGAGCACCGCCCCCTACAGTTGGTCACGACTAGACCATTCGGTCGTGGGGAAACCTTTACCTTTACCTTTTTAAGCCCAATCAATGGAGCTTACTCTCAGGTAAATGTGGACAGGACTGCAGCCTCAGTCACTTTCTGGCCTCAACTATCAACAGGTGCCCTCTGCTTCCACACCACCGGCAGCGTTAATTAATTTATTTATGCTATATAAATTAATTAATTTATTTATGCTATAATTTATTTATGCTATATAAATTAATAATTAATTTATTAATTATAATAATAATAATTATTATTATTATTATTATTATTATTATTATTATTATTATTATTATTATTATTATTA
>JAJKFI010000082.1:275709-351100 GCA_029204185.1 Lerista edwardsae | reverse complement strand
TATTATTATTATTATTATTATTATTATTATTATTATTATTATTATTAATTGGATTTATATCCCGCCTTTCTGCCCGAAGGCACCCAAGGCGGCATTACAACAAAAGAAACAATAAAAACAGAATTTAACATTAAAAAACAATTTAAAAACAATATTAAAACAATACAATTTAAAAATTTAAAAAACAACAAGCCCCGTGGATCATAAGATGTAATCAAGATATAGCCTGTCAACAGTTAAAAGCTAATTAATTAAAAACAACAGTTAATATCCCACTTTTGTTCTATCATGGAGCTCCCGGTGATGCACATGGGATCCTCTGGGAATATCCCATTCAGGGACTCAGAGATGCTCTGGCATGGAAATACATACCCAGTACCACACGTGCTCATGCACAAAGCTGTCTTAATGGAATTCTCCTTTCCTCTCAGCAGACACCATGATGTCCTTTGAGGAATGGAGTGTGTATGAGGAGATTGACCCTGCATCCAAACGAAACGGGAAGCAAATGAAGCCAGGATCTCCAGGTGAGTGGATTCACGGTCCGTCGGGAGCAGGGGTCTCCAAACTTTTCAGTATGAGAGCCACATTTTATATTTTACACTTTTTCATGGGCCAGAAATATCAGCTTATACATGAATGAATGAATGACATTTAAATAAATGGATTTTACTTGGATATTTTTGTAATCAGCATTATACGATTCAGAATAAAAGGGAAATGTGACAATTACAAAGAAATAATACAGTGCTTAAACTCATAAACAATGTATAGTGAATGTCACATTAGCAAATGCTCTGATAAAAGGAACAAGTTGCTACAGGCCAGATTAAATCTTGTGACCCTGGTCTGGAGGACTCCCTCTATGAAACACATTGCCCCAGGGCTGTTTTTCATGCAGTAGGAGGCTCTCAGCAAGAGGTTGGAGGAAGGAATCCATTGGTAAGCCACCCTTGTAAGCCAAGAAGGCAATACCCAGTATTGTACCATACCTCACTTTTTGCAGGAGCTCAGAGAAAAGGATAGTTTGGCCAGATAGATAAGAAGGTCTTCCAATGTTAAAGGAGGAAATCTCAAAACTAGTCTATATAGGAGATAGGGATCTTTTCTTTAGGTATTTGGAATCTTAATTATGGTAGAATTAAGGAAAGATCATTTAAGAAAGTTAAGGAAAGGTAGAATGAAGGAAAGATGGGGGTGTTTAATATTGCCCTTATTTCTTGGATTGCTTCCTTTTCGATAAAGCGTGTCTAATAAGAGCAATTGTGTTACTCTAAAGCAAATCATGAAATGATTTTTTTTAAAGCAAGTGGAGCTGAATCATGGTTGATGTGCCACAGGGAATGGGATGGCAAGTACTGGCAGGGTAAAAAGAGGATGATTTTCTTTTCTCTTCCCAGCCTGGAAGGCGCCTTGCACTCGGAAGACGGTGGTAGTATGCAGTGCCGCTGTTTTGGCTGCTTCTGTATTCCTGAATGTGATGCTGCTTGCTCTGGGCATTGTGCACTGTAAGTGGTCTCTTGAAGGAGATGGATACTTGGCGGTCCATTGGCCAGGCAGAGATCTGCTGCCTTTATCAGGAGCTCAGGAAGACTGCCCAGCTCTGTTCCTTTCTAGGCTGGATCACAAGACTGAGCACCCCGTCTTCTGTCATTCAGGCCAGGTTGGGCCTCAAGGAATTAGGAAATAGTTGCCTGGTGCAGCGGCATCACTAGGGTTTGTGTCACCCAGTTCAAGATCTCGTACTGTCACCCCCATGGTAGACCTCCTCCCAGACCATAAGGAGGTGTTGTCCTTTTCTGGTTATGTGATAGAACGTTTGATAGAGTTCAGATATTTCAACACCGTTTAGTTTAATTGCATTCTCCATTAAATTCCACTTTGAATGATATATAGCATGATGGTGTTATTTGAAAACACCAAGATTTTTACTGTTTTGGTCAGTAGTGGTGGCACACACCCCCAAGTGCATCAATCAGTGCAGTCCGTGCTCCTCCAGCGATGCCATTGCCCTTGGCATTGCAATGCCATTGTGCAACCCAGCGATGCCGTTGCAATGCCAAATATTCTAGGGGCACAGTCTAGAATATTTCTCCCTAGGTCACCTTGATTAAAGAACAAATGGAAGTATGTGATTGTCACTTTCAGATGAATGCTGAATGGTCACTTGATCAATCAGGCAGGTAGGTCCACGAGGCTGATCATGTGATGGCCTCAGTCAGCAGATTGGAGGGGGTTCTCACCTTTCTTCACCCACTTGCCTCCACGGTTGTTCCTGCTCCTCCTCCTCTTCCTCCCACTGTCCTCCACACTTCCTTTTCTCATGCCAAAGTGGGATGAGCACAATCTGACGCATCAATGTTTTAGGTGCCATCTCAGATGTCAGGAGGTCTTGGGCCAGCCCTGAGCCACTCCTTTTGTGAGTAGGAGTGAGAGCTGTCACAGCCCTGACAGCCCTCACTCCCAGGCCCCTCAAAGGTTGTAACCCTACAACGTCCTTTGCAAGCTTCCCCCCTTATGCTGTTGTATGCTCGATTATCAAATACAGATATGTGCCGTTTATCAGCAGGGATCTTTTCTGCATCATTAGGCACACTGGTTGTTGCCTGGAGAACCGCTAATGGCGGGTTGTGCCCCAGAATGCCCTGCGGCACCCTTTTAGCACCCCTTGCAGGGTTGGGAAAGCAGGAAGAAGGCAGCTAGCTGCTAAAGAGTGACGGAAAGCAGGCCAAGCACCAGTTCGCTGGCTCACACAGGGAAAGAAGCTAGTCCAGTTAGTTTGGCAGGACCACTGTTGTCCATGTAGTTGGTCATTTGCCAGAACATCATTCTGCAGTGCATCCCTGTAGTACCTATTGCTGACCTGGCTCTTCATGTGGAAGGGAAAAGCTGTGTGCCTGCCCGCCCCACACAACTAGCATGTGATCCCGGCTTCACCATCTCCACATGCCTGAATATGGTCTACATCAATGAAATCCAACGTTCATGGATCACAACTCTGCAATCAGTTAACAATCTTTTTTTTTTCCTGGGGGATCAAACCCACAATTTTGGTCTACATGCATTAGATTTTTGGGTTTGTAAGCAATATCCAGACTGTCTCGGTGATAGTCTGTGGAGGGGCAGTACACAAAAGCGCAGGAAGGGCAGTGCGCAGTTGCCCCTCTCTTTAGATTGCTGACCTCTCGAAGAGGTGCTGTCCAACTTGGTTGCCTCCAGTGCTGATCCTTTGAGTACTAAATCTCTCTCTCTCTCTCTCTCTCTCTCTCTCTCTCTCTGTGCGTGTGCGTCTTTACAGATTCTAAGAAGGATTCAACTTTGGGGCATGTGCATACAGAGAACAAGCTGCCCCAGGAGAAGACAGGTGAGTGGCTGTGGTAGTTGTAGATTGCATTCTGGAGCCCAAACTCTGGCACTGGCTCTGCCCCCAGAGGCTGGAAGGTCCCCTGCTCCAGTCCAAGCATGGACTCACTTTATTGGAGGGAGGGGGAAGTAAGAGATCTCTATTCAGCAAAGGTTTATTGAGCTCTGTCACCCACGGAACAGAAGTACACTGGATTCTGAAATATCTTTTATAGAAGGAATATGCCTAAATCAATTTAAGCTACCTTAGCTGCCTGAAAATATTTCACAAAAACCTGGGAATATTACTGTAATTCTGTGCAGATGCTAAGAATTCTCTGCCACTGTCTCTGTGGCCTTTTCAGGGAACCCCCGTTCCCAGGGTTCCTTGAAAGGGAAGCCGTATTACATATTAATTTTTACAGTTCAATCCTATGCACGTCTACTCAGAAGCCAGTTCCTCTGTGTTCAGTTGGGCTTACTCTCAGGATGGTGTGTATAAGATTGTGCCCTTAGCCTTGTAGTGTCCTGTAGAGGTGCTTTTGGATGCTGCTGTGGCAATCCTCATCAGTTTGTGGTGCCCAGCTAGCTCTGCACCAACTTCTCTGACCTCCCAACAGCCAGCATGTACACGTCACGTTTGAGCTGACCCCTTGTCTGGCATTCATACTAAATGGAAAAGATAAAACCCATGCATGAGGGGACATGTAATCTGGATGGCAGGGAGACTGTCACCTAAGTGGGTCTAAATTTGGGCCCGCAACCCTGTCCGATGCCTATCTCATCTTCTGTCACTTGTAATAATGAACCTACAGAGAACACTTGCCCAGCTAACCCCACCCTTGAGGAAGGGACCAACTCTTATAAGTCACCTATGTTTTCTGATGTATGGAGGGGAGGCCTCAGAGTCTTTCTAACTAAATCTGAAGCATCAAATAACAGGGGGAGCCAGGCTCAGACTTGAAGCGGAAGAGCAGGGTTGGCTGGTGTGTCCCAAAAGTGGGACACTTTTTGGACACACCAACAGGGACCAGCCTACTCCCACCATACTTCCTAAAAGTTCTTCAGACACTCTATCTCCGTTCTAGCCAAGCAAGCCACTTCCATCAGTCATGGTAGCTAAAGAGAACCTCCATGGTCAGAGGCAGTGCACTGCTGAATATTTGATGTAGCCTTCTGTTTAATGCAGCATGGATACAAATATAGTCAACGTAATACAATAACAAACTCCAAAGCCACCTAATACTGTGAAAACAACACGTATGGATACATCTCGTCAGGTGGTTGATGATTAGGATGTTTTTCAGAAAGTGGCAGTGCAGACTCTTGCTGCTGTCCGTAAACAACATCTTAATTCTAAGACACTTTATTAGAATTAATAAAGAATTTGCCATTGCATCTCTTGAGTCTCCCAGTAAAATAACCTCCGGCACATAACATCCTGTCGCTTTATGCTGACTTTTCCTCTAACCAGTTCCTTCCAAAATTCAACATATAGATACATCCCAAACTTCTGGTAAATACCTTCTCTTTGGCTTTATCAGTTCCAATAACAATCATTGCAGGAAACCATGCAATATGTGCAATAGCTGCAGAAGAGTGAAGCACTCTAGCCTAGGCTGTTGCTTTGTCCTCCTGCATACATCTTACAGCTGTGATTTTCAACCTTTTTCATCTCACAGCACCCTAACAAGGCACTAAAATTGTCAAGGCACACCATTGATAGACAAGGCACACCATGCTGCTGATTGAGGGGCGGGGCTCACATCCACCAATGACCCTACTAATAAATGACTCTCCCCCAAACTCCCGCAGCCCACTTGCAGACCATTCACAGCACCCTGGTTGAAAATCCCTGTCTTACAGTTTTGGCTCTGTTCCTGCTACTGAACCCAGTCCCAGACCTAAGTGATCTCTCTCTTTCTCTCCCCCTCTGCCCTACCTTGACTTTTTTCTGTCTATTACCCTTTACTTACTTACCCTGGCTGTGGTTCCGCCCACCCCCCAATGATTCCAGTTCCCAGCTCCTTCTTGCTGTACAATGAGAAACACAAGCTTTGCGTGGCTGTGCAACAGCCCAACTATCTCACAGCAGCCTCCTGCAGCCCTGGTGTGCACAGCACAGCACAGCATTTTCAGTGGGTCAACCAAAGCCTCCTCCGTCACGTGGACTCACAGCTCTGTGTGGCAGCCGAAATGGCAAAGAGCCAAACAGCCCTCTTTCTGAAGCCCTGCAACGCTCAAAGCCCTCTCCAGCGCTGGGAATGTCGTGATGGGGACCTGCTGGCCCTGGAGGGCGAGGAGCTGTACTTCAACTACGGCAACAACATCAGGAAGGTGGTGATGCTGTACAAAGGCAACGGGCCCTGGAGCCGCTGGCTTATTAATGGCACCCGCAGCAATATCTGCCACAGTAAGTCCCCGCAGCCCACTCCAGACACCTTGTACACCGTGTCCAGGAAGGACACGTGCTTGTGGTCAGATGCATTGTGTGGACAGCCTGCACCAAAAGGGCATGGAAAACAACTTGTTTACTGGACGTTGGCAACCAATTGGCAAAGCCACGGGCCTCCACGCCTCCTATTCCTGCCCTGCTAAACCCAAGGCCTGCTTTGGGTGCTGCAGCCACTTCTGTCTTCAAAGCACTGAGTCACGTGCCTGTCTTTGAAGCCACATTCACCCCGACTCCATCACTGCACTTTTCTACTCCTCTAACCTGTTGGCACGAAACTGTGTGCTGCATGCGAAGTGCTATCCAGGACACATAAGAACCTGTTTCCTGCCTAGACGGCTTACAATCCATGTTAAAAGGACTCAGTAGGCAAGTAGGTCAGATGGCCTGGTAGGGGTTGGAAGTATGGCCAAATGGATGGCTCAGGAAAGGCACTGCTGCATAGGTAGTTCTGGAAGGGAAGGAATGCTCTGGCATGCTTGGGAGGGGGGGTAATTTCCCCAAGGCCAGGCCAGGCCAGATCATCCATGAGGCCAAGTGAAGCAGCCACCTGAAGGAGCAGATTGCGGGGGGGGGGCACCCATCTCTGCTTGCCTGCTTGTCTCTACTCTTCCTTCCACACCCTGGACTGGAAAAGGAAGAGGGAGACAAAGAGGAAAAGGAAATGGGGAGGGCTGATCTAGAAGCAGCAGATGCTGGCACATCAGCAGGCAAGGGGGACATCTTTTGACATGCCACCTCAGGAGGTCTTCAGCCAGCCTTGCCCCAAGAAGAAAGGGTCCCACACTGTTGGAGCCACAAGAGGCAACATGAGACAGCAGGGAAAACAGCGTTCTAAAAAAGTGACGCAAAACATTGTTGCGGGGGGAAAGATCTAAGTCAAGCAGAGCTATACAGCTCCATCATGCTTGGGAAATGCCCTTTCTTCTACTCTCAGTCCCTCTGCGATGACGCCTGCTGTTTTTGCTCCCTCTGCAGCCTCCGTCCTGCCTTCATCGGCAATCGCTTCTCCCCTTGCTCTACTAGCTGAGGCTTTCTTTCAGTCATGCTCCATCCTGCTGCACTCAGTGCACTCGCTTTGGATTCACAATACAGGTTGAGCACCCCTGATCTGGAATGCCAAAATCTGAAACAGAATTTTTCTGAGCACCAATGTGACTTTTTTGTTTACTTTTTGGGCCTAAAGAAATAAAGCCACAACTGTGTTTCATGCTCAAAAAGTACTTAAAACATTGTATAAATTACCTTCAGGCTACGTGTATAAGGGGCATATGAAACATAAATGAATTTTGTGTTTAGACTTGGGCCCCATCCCCCAAGACCTCTCATATTATATGATGCCTAACCTGTATAAGCAATTTGGAGGAGATTTCTTGACACGCTTGCACCAACACTCTCTTATTCTGAGAAAAGGAGTCTATGTCATCTTTTCACCTCCAGCAATACGAGCACAGCTCTAGAAAAATTCCAGCCCACAATGTAAAATCCAAATCGAATTCCCCTGCCGGTTCAGAGTTGGTTTTGAATCCTGCTGCTATTGCTATTGCCTATCCTGAGCCCTCCAGCGCAGGCGATATGAGTGTATCACCCATTCTGGTATTGCAAACATGCCTTAAGGCACATCCAATGCATGTGGGAAGGGCTTATTGCCAGCATTGTTCCAGTGCCAACCTCGCATGCCCAGAGGTAGCAAAGCGATGCAGGCAAATGGTAAGTTTTTCTGGGCAGGGGTAGGAGGGTGTCCCTGGGTGGGGGGATGGGCGAGGCAGGGGTGGGATCTGCACTGATCTTCGCCACTGGTTCCAGATCTCTGTGTCAGGCCACATGGCCCAACATGGAGGCCCTTGCATCTGTGCCAGCTAAATAGCTGACACAGATTCGAGAAGACCCATTAGTGGGTCTCCAATCTTACCCAGGGGAAGGGGACAAATGTCCCCTTCCTCCGAGGAGCCTCTGGTGGCTGTTTGGCTAATTCTGCGCCCATGATGACCAGGCAGCTCAGGATTGGGCTGCCCATCACCGCTCTACAGCAAGGAACTTCCAAGGCAGACTCCAGCATGAAGCTACTGAATTACAATTGAAAGAAGACTTGATTCTATCTACTCAAACTTTAGGAGAGGGAGAGTGGCTTCCTGTCTCATTGCATGTGCTACAGTCATGAAGTTAGCCTAGAAGGCTGCATTACTGCCATTTATTACTTTGCTTATTTCATATATGAATTATAGATAGGCTTAAAGAGGAACAACATTCTTGATTTATGCCGTGTGCCAAATAGCATAGCCAGGAAGTCTTTTGTTATCACCTATTACTGCTGTGATTTATTGCTGGGTTTATAGCTCATACACTTTTATATCAGAATGGCCTCAGGCCATGCTTATATTCCTGGCCACAAGATTCATAATTCTGTACATAGGTGTAAAGAAAAAAAAATTATATACAACCCTACCTATTTCAGTTCATTCATCCAATTAGCTCCTGTCCACCAACATTTCTGCTAGGATACATTCACGAGTCTTGTAAATTCCCACAAGAAGCTCTTGTTTTGCCACAGGTGAACATGATTGTCCCTCTGAAAGTCGTTAGCAGTAAAGAGAAACACTTGCAGGATATAGCCGTCATTCCTGCAGCACAGTGGGAAAGAGCAGGAGCCCCACAAACAGAAGAAACCCTAACCCTTGATTAACCTACTCCAGCATTTGGTGCCCAGCAGGAATTAGCCAGCACTAGCCATAGAGGTGTCATTTGATCCCTGCAGCTGGTATTCAGGCTGAGGTATACTGCCTCTGAATATGGAAATTCCATGCTCTGTTTAAATGACATAAGATGAGACGGGAATGTGCTATCAGACTTTCCAGAACTAGTCCTAGATGGACTTACTGGATACTTACTGGATAGTACATGGGAAACTTATTTTCTCTGCTGCCTGCAAAAAAATGGGTAAGAGATGCTTTTCCCCTCACAGCAGCCTGCATCCCCTCTGCCTGGGACTGGATCCTCATTCAGGACAGCTACTACTTCTTGTCACACTCACCAGGAACCTGGGATGTTGCCAACCAGTCCTGTACTTCCATGGAGTCCCACCTGGTGATGATCGACAGTGCAGAAGAGAAGGTTGGTAAAGCAGAGTGGCTGGGGAGAAGGAAGGAGATACGCAAAGCAATGTGGCCTAGACCCTTAGGCATAGACCCATGTGACCAATGTGTTCTGCAGATGCCAGAAGTTCTGAAATAGCCATCAGCGAGTGGTGAGTAAGAACATAAGAACATAAGAACATAAGAAGAGCCCTGCTGGATCAGGCCAAAGGCCCATCTAGTCCAGCTTCCTGTATCTCACAGCGGCCCCTCCAGGTGCCCCAGGGAGGCATGAAACAACAAGATCCTGTTGCATCCTGTTGCCACTCCCTTGCACCCGGTACCAGTAGCCCACCACCTTTGTAAGGAGGTTGCACAATCCATCATTGCCTATAGCCCACGATGGACCTTTCCTCCAGAAATCCTTCCAATCCCCTCTTAAAGGCATCAAGACCAGATGCCATCACCACCTCCTGTGGCAAGGAGTTCCACAGATTAACTACCCGGTGGGTAAAAAAGTACTTCCTTTTATCTGTTTTAACTCTCCCAACCCTCAGTTTTAGTGGATGCCCCCTGGTTCTGGTGTTTTGAGAGAGGGAAAAGAACATCCCTCTATCGACTTTTTAAGAGGTCAAGGGGGCAGCCCATGTAGTTGGCACGCACAGCTTGCGCAAGGCAAGTGGGCACACGAGGCAAGCGTCTCTGCTGTTGTGAAGAGACATAGTCTGAAGAAGAGCAAACCAGTCAGAGTTGTTTTATCTGGTATTTGCATGCATGCCAAGAACATGCTTTATCTGCCATTTCCTGGGGGCTGGGGCAAAAATCTTATTGCTGACACTGATGCTCCAACACAGGTATGCAGCCCTGCATCCTTGATTTTTATTGTAGTCTTGTAGCTCTTTATTTGTAGCTTATATGAAAAGAATCGCATTGCTTAGGGCAGCTGTAACTCAGTTAAAAAAAACCTATCCTGCAGAGAGTGTCTGTACTAGGGTGATTTTATCCTCTCTCTCTCTCTCTCTCTCCCTGTGTGTGTGTAAATTTAGGGCCCCTTTAAAATATATGCTACAAGCCCCGCACTTAATCTGGCCCTGGTCCATCTGACAAAGGAAATGTGCCTTACATGAAATTGGCTTGTCAGGAGGACCTGACAGCCTTCAGTTTCAGCAGACAGCAGCTGCTTCAGAGAGTAAAGAGACTGCCTTGTCAGAAATTTAAGGAGAAGGGGCAGTACCAGAGAGGGCAAAAAAAAAAAAATGCAGAAAGGCAAAAGCTTCAAACTAGTATGCAAAAGCAACAATTGATGTATGCAAATTGCCTGGTGCATTTCAGGTGGAAAAATCCTAAATAAGATAGTTTATTTTTTTTCTCCTCTGAAGGCTTTTGATCACAACAGAACAAGGAGAGAAATTTATAGGAGTCAGCAAATTCTTATTTGGGGTTTCCATGGTACCTTTGCAAGGGTCTTCACCAAGGAGAGGCAGAATGTCCAGAAAGTCAGCCCAGAATGCCAATCTGGCTGAACTGGATTTGAACCACCATTTGGGGCTCTAGGAATGTATGCATCGAAAACGTATTTTTGAAAACGTTTGGTGTCTCTCTTGCAGCATCTTATCAGGGTGCAGTTTTGCCTTTCCAGCTGAAATGAATAGGCTCCCAAAAATTCTGTTTTCAATTTTTTTTTCTCTGAGCTCACATTGTGAATGTTCACTGGATATTCTCTCACTAAATATTTGATATCCTTTTGTCATTTGATGTGGCCCTGTAATAACTGGTTTTAATTGAACTGGTTTCAACACTTGAAAATTAATATCACATGTAAAAACAGTTACATACTGTATTTGGTATGCCACAGGATTATTTACTGCTTTCACAACTTTCAAACCTGACTACTTTTCAAGATATTTTACAGTTTTTTTAATAGTTGGCCTGCAGTTCTTTTAATATCTGATATTTGATAAGTGATAAATATCAGATAACTGCCAAAACCAGTGCAATCAACAGGCACCATTGAATGAAAGCACCACCAATGTAATTACCCTTTTTTCGCCTTTTTTAAATTTTGAGGTTCAGCAATTCATATCTGGTAAAATGTGAAATACCAGTGATTTTGCAAATATTCATTTCTGTTCTACCATTAAAAAGGTAAAGGTTTCCCCACGACCGAATGGTCTGGTCGTAGGGGGAGGTGCTCATCTCCGTTTCAAAGCCTGTAGAGCCGGCGTTTTGTCCAAGGACAAGCTTCTGTGGTCATGTGGCTGGCATGACTCTATGCTGTAGCGCATGGAACGCCGTTCCCTTCTCACCAAAGTGGTCCCTATTTATCTACTTGCATTTAGGTGCTTTGGAACTGCTAGGTTGGCAGGAGCTGGGACAAGCAACGGGAGCTCACTCCGTCACGCAGTCTTGAACTCCCAGTCGCAGTCTTGACCTTCCAGTCGGAAAGCCCAGCAGCAGCGATTTAACCTGCTGCGCCACCACATCCCCTGTTCTACCATTGCCTGTCATTATTTTCACCCTTCTAAACTGCATTCTCTGATGCAATTTGCTCGTTTGAGCCCATGACCATCTTCTCAGTCCGCTTCATGCACTGGATGGGAGGCCATAGCTCAATATGCCAGACTGGGACAAACTAACCTCCCAAGTGCCTTTGGGCCCAACCCTATCCAACTTTTCAGTGCTAATGCAGCCATGTGCGCTGCATTCTTTGGTGGGGGGGGCAGTTAAGGAGGCCTCCTCAAGGTAAGGGAATGTCTGTTTCCTTACCTTGTGGCTGCATCTGTGCTGGAAGGTTGGATGGGATTGGGCTGTTTTGTCTTTTTGCAGCCATTACTCTTCTGAAACATATTGTCTCTGCGCCAGGGCCATATTGCAGACATCATGAAAGCTTCATCCTACTGGATTGGCCTCACTGACGACATGCTTGATGGTGATTGGAAGTGGGTGGATGGAACACGTGTGGGACCTGACTACAAGAGGTATTATTAACTCTATGCTGAACCCCCCCCCAGTAGCTCTCCATGTGGGCTCTCTTAACTTTGCCAGCCTCATGAATTGCCTCCACCCAATTGACTCCCTGGTTTCTCTGGCCATGTTTCCTATTATCTATTATTATTACATTTGTATCCCCTCTACATCCTCCCAGAAGCTCAGTGTGTTTGCTCAAGGTCCATGAGCCTGAGAGACTTTGCCTGAAGGGGCCGCTTTGTAAGTTTTACAGTTGAGCAGAGACTGAACCTGTGTCTTCCACATCCAGACTCCATGGCCTCAGGATGGCCTATTTAGTCGGGGAGTTTTGCATTGCTAGTTTTGTGCCATACCAGCTGCATAATAGCATGGGGCGAATCTGCCTTTTACTATGGGAGCACTTGAATCAACCTAATGGGGCCATATTAACAAATATTAAAAACAATTAGTTTTTAAAGCTGTATCCCAGACAGAATATAGTTGTCATTTTATATTCCTTATCAAAGGCCTTTCCCACATTCATTAAGACAAGACAGTGGAATTTTTAAGAATATAAGAACAGCCTTGCTGGATCAGGCCAAAGGCCCATCTAGCCCAGCTTCCTGTATCTCACAGTGGCCCACCAGATGCCTCGGGGAGCACACAAGATACCTGCACCTTGTTGCACCGGGCATTCTGCACCTGGCATTCTGCAGGTGGCAATCCTAACCTGAAGTTAGGCCAGCACAGTTAGATCAGCGCAGTTTGGCCGGCACAAGGGCCACTGTAAAGCATGTTTGGACCACTCTCAAAGTCAGAGAAGATGGTGCACATCTGTGTTGTGTGCTGGCTCTCTGATTCCAAGAGTGGTCTAAACATACTTTACGTGTCCCTTGTGCTGGTCAAACTTTGTTGACCTAACTCCAGGTTAGGATTGCGCTCTGAAATAGCTTACTTCTAAAATATGGAGGTTGCACTATCCATCATGGCCTGTAGCCTGAGATGGACTTTTCTGTCAAGTCCCCTTTTAAAGGCACCTGGGTTAGACTCCATCACCACCTCCTGTGGCAAGGAGTCCCACAGGGTAATTACCCCCTTAGAAGTATCTCCTTTAATCTGTTCTCACTCTCCTTTTAGTGGATGTCCCCTGGTTCTGGTATTGTGAGAGAGGGAAAAGAACATCTCTCTATCCACTTCATCATGTCCCCCCCTCAGGTGCCTTTTTTCTAGACTGAAGAGCCCAAAACACTGCAGTGTTTTCTCATAAGAGAGGTGCCCCAGTCCAATGATCATTTTGATTGCACTTTCTTCTGCATCTTCTCTTGTTCCCCTAGATCTTTTTTGAGATATGGTGACCAAAACTGTACACGGTATTCCAGATGCGGCCTTACTATCAATTTGTACAATGCATAATATTGGCCATTTTATTCTCAACCCTTTTTAATTATCCCAAGCAAGGAATTGGCCTTCTTCATGGCTGCTGCACACTGGGTCAACACATTCAAGTTGTCCACTAGCACCCCAAGATCTGATCCATCTCAGAAAGCTCAGAATCAATTAGCCTATATGTGAAATTTTGATTTTTCTTTTGTCCCTGTGCATCACTCTACACTTGTCTGCATTGAAAAGCATCTGCCATTTTGAGGCCCATTCCCCCGAGTTGGAGAGATCCCTCTGGAGCTCTTCACAATTCCTTCTGGATTTCATCACCTGGTTTTCACCACCTGGAAAAATTTAGTGTCATCTGCAAACTTGGCCACCTTGCTGCTTATCCCTGACTCCAGGTCATGGTGTCGACCCAGTGTTTGGCAGCAATTAAGAAGGCCAATTCCATGCTTGGGGTAATTAAAAAAGGGGTTGAGAATAAAACAGCCAATATTATCATGCCATTGTACAAATCGATGGTAAGGCCGCACCTGGAATATTGTGTCCAGTTCTGGTCGCCACATCTCAAAAAGGACATAGTGGAGCTGGAAAAGGTGCAGAAGAGAGCGACAAGAATGATTACGGGGCTGGGGCACCTCCCTTACGAAGAAAGACTGCAGCGTTTGGGGCTCTTCAGTCTAGAAAAAAGGTGCCTGAGGGGGGACATGATTGAGACACAAAATTATGCATGGAAGGGATAGAGTCGATAAAGGGATGTTCTTTTCCCTCTCTCAAAACACCAGAACCAGGGGGCATCCACTAAAACTGAGGGTTGGGAGAGTTAAAACAGATAAAAGGAAGTACTTTTTTACCCAGCGGGTAGTTAATCTGTGGAACTCTTTGCCACAGGAGGTGGTGATGGCATCTGGTCTTGATGCCTTTAAGAGGGGATTGGACGGATTTCTGGAGGAAAGGTCCATCGTGGGCTATAGGCAATGATGGATTGTGCAACCTCCTTACAAAGGTGATGGGCTACTGGTACCAGGTGCAAGGAAGTGGCAACAGGATGCAAGCATCTTGTTGTCTCATGCTTCCCTGGGGCACCTGGTGGGCCGCTGTGAGATACAGGAAGCTGGACTAGATGGGCCTTTGGCCTGATCCAGCAGGGCTCTTCTTATGTTCTTATTCATGAACAAGTTGAAAAGCATCGGTCCCAAGACAGATCCTTGGGGTACTCCGCTTTTCACCTCTTGCCATTGTGAAAATTATCCATTGACTCTGCTTCCTGCTCCCCAACCAATTCTTAACCCATAAGAGAACCTGCCCTCTTTTTCCATGACTGTGAGGTTTTCCCAGAGCCTCTGGTGAGGGACCGTGTCAAACATCTTCTGAAAATCCAGATATATAATATTTACAGATTTGCCAGAATCCACATGCCTGCTAACCTTTTCAAATAATTCTAAAAGGTTTGTGAGGCAAGACTTACCCTTACAGAAGCCATGCTGACTTTCCTTCAGCAACACTTGTTCTTCTATGTGTTCCCTACTTATCCACTGCACTGATTGTATTAACTATTATCTGAGGGCGCAATCCTAACCTGGATTTAGGCCAGCAACAGCCACTATAAAGTCCATTTGGACCACTCTCGGAGTCAGGGAGGATGGCACACAGTTGTCCCTTCTACATTACGGTGTCCCTTCTGCCAGCCAAACTTTGCTGGCCTAACTGTGCCGGCCTAATTAGATTAGGATTGTGCCCTGAATGTCAGATAGCCTTTAACCAAAAAGATGAGTTCATTTTTAGTTGTCTAGTTTGTTATTTAGAATCCCTTCAACATCTTGCAATTCTGATCTGGGACAAAGAGCTACCTTTTCTTCTTTATTAATCAATGGTTTTCACTTTCTTCCAAAATTTTGGACACCTTTTCCTGCAATTTCCTTAAGGAAAATGAATTTGGAGCATGTAACATTTTCAATTCTAAGTCAGTTTTTTTCCTTGATCTTGCAGCTACTGGCATAAAAGTGAACCCAATGGTGGAAGAGCTGAGAATTGTGCACTAATGATGAAAAGCAGCTTCTGGTATGACTACCCCTGCACAGACACACATCACTGGATCTGTGAAAGGAAACATTAATTCAGTGGGGTGGGATCTCCCCTCTTGCCATGCTGCCCTCAACTTGCAGCACCAAAAACCCTTCAACTCACTTCACGGCTTGACAACCAAAAGAAACTTGACAGAATACCCACTGAATCTAGTGGGCAAGTTAAGCTGAATACCCTCTCATTCTACCCAGTCAATCAATCAATCAATCACTAGTATTTATATACCGCTTTTCAACATAAAGTTCACAAAGCAGTTTACAGGCAAATAATAACATTAAGGTTAAATGGCTCCCTGTCCCAAAATGGCTCACAATCTAAAAGAATGGAGAACACCACCAGCAACAGCCACGAGAAAGACACTGTGCTGGGGTGAAGAGGGACAATTGCTCTCCCCCTGCTAAATAGAAGAGGACACCACTTGAAAAAGTGCCTCTTGCCCAGTTAGCAGGGGTTAAGTGAAGTCAAAAATGTTATTGCCCTCTGAGTGTGTGTGTTTAAAAATGCTCAGATGCAGTACAAGTAAAGGTTCCAGTAAAACACATGTAAATTTGTTAACTTGATGAATGCGCTCGGTGTGCTAATTTGTTCTTGTTTTGGGGTATGCATCAGCTTCTGCTTTTATAAGTATAGTGTTTTATTTTCTTGGACTGTTCCAATATGAAGCAAGATATTTTAATACTGTTGTGTTTGACTTCTTTGCAGACTACTATTGTCTGTATGCAAAAGTAACACTTACTGTTGAATGTACACTTGGCCCCTAAAACACTTAAGGCCATTAATTCATTTGAAAGAAAGTCTTTCCAACTAAACCAGGGGTCTCCAAACTTTTCAGTTTGGCCACATTGTATATTTTACACATTTTCAAGGGCCAAAAAAAATCAGTTTTATAAATGAATGAATGAAATTTAAATGAATGAATGAGTTTTACTTGGATCTTTTTTGTAATCAACATGATACAATTCAGAACAAAAGAGAAATATGACATTTACGAGGAAACAATGCAATGTTTCAGCTGATAAATGATATAAAAAGAGTAAAAATGTCAAATATTTTAAGTTGCTGCAGGCCGGATAAAATCTTGTAGCAGGCCGGATTTGGCCCCTGGGCCATAGTTTGGAGACCACTGAATTAAACTATCCATCACTACCACAGCCCCAAACTATCTTATGTTTTATTTTTTATGATGTGCTTTTTAACAAATGTAAGTTGCTTTGACTTGCCGATCAACAAGAAAGGCAATATATAAAAGGAAGTTCCTGCAGCTTTTTCTTGCTAGCACCCCATCCTATCTAGGGCTTGGCATGGACCAGGACAGATACAGGATAGTAAGACCTTTCGGCCACCCATTGGCTCTGAGCTCAGAGGAAGAAGCCAGGGAAGGGGTGCATGCGGCTGGGAGGGGGCACTAGCAGTCTCAAGGACCCAGAAGCTCCATCTGGTCCAGAGTATATCTGCATCTGTGGATTGCTCACTTGCTGACCTGACACTGCTGCCCCTACAGCCATTGTGGCTTATTGTGTGCATGCAATATATGCCCAGCCAGCCTCTTTTAATACAGTAGCCAGATGAATTGCATAATCTCAGTGATAGCTGTAATAGGGGCGTGTTCTCCTACTGCTCAGTCCATTCCTGCCCATTTTCCCTGCCACTGGCTGACTGTGGGCAGTAAGTGCAGCAAGCAACACAAGAGCTTCACACTTGCACTTACACCCCTTGTGAGCCTTTGATGTATGGATATCTTTGATGCAGAACTGGTAATTCAGGCTAGGACAGCTGTGCTACAGGGGCAACGGCCGCAGGGGAACAAGACCGGCATTGTTTGAAACTGACTCTAAGTACGCGCGGGGGGGGGGGATCTTCATGGCTGGAATGGGTTTTTTCTCTTTCATGTGACTTGCTTGTACAGAGCAAATACTGAGCAAGATAATAAAGCCTTCGTGTGCAAATACATGCATGCCCCTCCCACACCGACACCCTCATCTGAGGCAGGACCTGGACTGTGTGCTTCTCCCTGCAGCGAGCCAAGGTTTCTTGTTCTTGCAGGATCAACCTGCGACAGACATTTTTTCAAGTTCTGACTCAAGCCCAGTTGTTGGCTGCTCTGCTGCTGTTTCCGTAAGCAAGGGAAATCGAAAGCACAATTCTTATTGCTGGGCTCAAGCCGAAATCCTATCCTAAACTTAGCTTGGAGTAAACGCCATTGAACTCAATGGGGTTACTTCTACATAGGATTGTGCTCTTGGATTCTCAGTGAACTCAAGCAGGAATGTGTGTGTGACTGGGAACCTCCCCTCTCCAAATGAATTTACCTGGCTTTGGGAAAAGCCCTAAACAGAGCAAGGTCCTTGCAAAGCATTTGAAATGGAAACAAGAGTCTCTGCAGCCACTTCCCCCTACTTGTCTATTTCTAGCTTTTCTTCCATATACAAAAGCCAGGCAAGGGACAATGAATTGGCAGCTCTAGCGGTCAACAGGGCACAAGCAAGCTGTTAATCATACTTCTTTTTCTGATCAGTGTGATTCTTGGGCAGGAACTATGAAAATAAGCAAACGTGGTCTTGTGCTGTTTTCTCTGCCATGTGCGAGTTTTCTCTTGATATGAAGTGAATTTTCTAGGAGTCTGTAGTGTGTGTGTGTGTTAAAATAATAAATCCCTTCCAATTCCATACTTCCTAAGTGACAATCCATGCCATCAAAATTTCCTTGCTTCTTGTGGGTATCACTTCTGCTTTCCACGGGTGGTTTGTTCCCAGAGCTCAGACCCGTCCTCCCAGTTCCTAACCACACTAAGTTCCAGTTCCAACCACACTAACCTCCCAGTTCCAAACCACACTAAGCTATTACCCATCTCTGTACCTGCATGAGTTTTACTTGGCTTTAGTGCAAATTTGGCAGAAAATAATTATGAGCTCACACCTCTAATACTGTTGTTATGGATAGTTCCTGAATACTTGCTCCTATCTTTTTGAAACTTAGCAGGGATCTTACCTAGAGACATCTCTACTTTACCTGTGAATTTCATACAAATTAGCCCCCCAAAATCACGTGAGGCCTTTCAAAATAGTCAAACATCACTGCCCACAGCCAACATTTCTGTATTTGGAGGAAATTTAGCTGACTTTGTCTCCTTAGGGAGGGCTTCAATCCCTGCAAATTGTATCTGATTCTGAAAGATAATTAAAAAGTTGCAATGAACTGAATTCCGCCAATTGAAATCAATGGGAACAATTAAAAAAAATTAAAATCCCTAAATGCAAGGGCTAAAATTCCACCATCACATAATTACTATAGAATATCAAAAATTCTGCAGAGTCGTAAATGGGACACATGCTAACCCTGAGCTAATGGTCAAAACTGTAGATAGTTGGAGAAGAAAGTAGAGTTTTAGACTGTGCCCACTTCAAACCACAGGGGAAGCTCAGTTCTGATTTGATAATTTTAGCTCCTGCTAAAATGTAGCTCGTGGGTGCATTTTTTCTAAACAATATTATTCCTGCATCGTTTGAGGGAGGCCAGTCTAAATCAAAACATTGTATTTGTAATGTCCATTTAGAACAGTGGCCTCCAAACTGGCCTCCAGACCGCTATGTACAGGGAACGCTTTTCCCATGGTGAGCGGCGCAAATAATTCCACTGCGCTACTGCTGCTTGTGCTGCCCAGAGAGACGCTCTGGGCATTTGCATCTATTATCACTCGCCCCAGCAGGCTGTTCACACAAGTAGACACGACTGTCCAGAAAAACCCTCTTGGCAACATGAGTGGCATTAGCAGTGACAGGATGATGGGATATCTGCACCACTCACAATGGGGAAGGTTTTTCCCCGTACACCAGATCCTGCTCATAGGCCGTAGTTTGGAGGCCCCTGATTTAGAGGAAGAGGGGAAAGCCCAGTCCCAAACATGGTGGCAACAGTGTCTCTAGAACACTGTCCAAAAGGGAGATAGAGAAATGTAGGAAGCTTTCAATACTCCCTACTGAAAGGGAGTATTTTTTTACCTCCTTGTAAAATAGCAAAATGTTTTTTTTTAAAGGTATTTTCTTCTTGCTGGTGTGCTATATGCCAAGACATTTTATGGAGAATACAGCACTATAACCATCCTAATTTATATACTGCAGGATTATACCACCTCCGTCTTTTCTTACAGTGGTCCCAGTAGGGCAAGCTGAATGCCCCATCTTCCCTGCAGTTCTTGTGCTACAAAATGGCCTTGTATACTCATTAAACTGGAGTAATGGAAAACGACGGCTATGAAAAACAGGATCAATGCCCCAAAAATGTGCACACATGCAGCACTGATGGGTATACTCTCTCATGCATAACTACAAACACACACACAGCAGCTGTTGTGCTTGTATATTCACAGCTATTTCAACTGTCCACAAGAACATACACATAATTATAAGGCTCATATCCTCTGTACCATGTGTCCAAATTAAGTTAGTTACTGTTGCAGGACCCAAAGACCTAGACCAGGCTCCCCATCACTGAAATTGCCTGCTGAAAACCGTATTGTTTGGGACAAGTAGCAAAAAACAAAACGCACCACTCCTTCAATGTAAGGCCTGTATGGTGAGACTGGAGCTTCCTTTGGACAGCAGCAGCTTGGCCGTAGCCTGATACATGGGCAGAGCAATCAAAACACTATGTTGTGCTGGCACCAGCCCAGGACTGTCGTGAACATGCCTTAAAGCATGTTCAAGAGCTGGGTCCACCCGTACAATCAGGTATGCCATAGCATCTGGAGGCTAGATAGAGGGTGAGTTTTCATCAGCTGAGGATGGCTGTTGCAGTGCCTGGGAGATGTCAGGAAAGCAACTGGCCCAGGTGGACTGGGCCCAGGAGGGGGGATGGGACCGGCTGCAGTGGTGCAGGCTGAATCCAAACCCCCGTCCCTGAGCCGAGCAGTGTTACATGGGCTGCTCGGATTCGCACCCACAAAACTGTGGGTGCAGACCCAAGTAGCCCCATAGCAATGGCTTACCCCCAGTTGTCCTCCAGCCAGCACCTATCTCAGTGATGCATATAGTGCAGGCAACTTGGCCTGCACGTTCCAATGCAAGCTAGATTTCACAGGAGCCTGTGCAAGATTGCCTTATGGGCAATCCTACGCACACTTTCCTGAGAGGGGCAGCCCACTCCGAAGTAAGGCCACCATAACAGGGCTATATCCTAAAGCCCATTAGGAGGCAGCAGTAGCAATGTGCAGGACAAGGGGAGATGTTCCCCTTGCACCTGCGTATGCCCCAGTCATCCCTATGGGCCTGTTTGGATCTATGCCTGCTGTTTTGCAGGCACAGGTACACGTGCGCAGGAGCGGCCCGAATTGGGGCTGCCGATTTGGCACCACACCACAGTATGATTTGGCACCACAGCCGTCCTGCATCACAACCCCCATCTCTGCTCACTGCGCCGCCCACTCATGCCCCCGGCACACCTCTGGAACGCTGTTGGCGAGGCCCAGTGCCGAACGTGCACCGCCGGCGGTGCTGGTGGTTGCTGCAGCACCCAAGTTTTGGTGCTGCTGTGTATGCCGATACAGCGCCGTACCACTGATGCTGATGCGCTTGATGGCACATTTGCGACAGCATGCAGCCGGCACAAGAGCTTAGCGCCGACGCAACGGGCGTATAGGATTGCGCTCTGACTTCTGAATAAACATGCATAGGATTGTGCTGTAGTGTGCAGCTGTGACTGTGTCTCCTAGTAAAGTCTGGTGAAACGAGTGATATGACATCACTGCATTCAGCATTTTCCTGCCAAAAGTCAATGGTATAGCAGAAGCGATGTACCCCCCATGATACGTAGTTAGGCCCTCTGGGAAATCCCTTGACCTGAGGTGTGTTTAGCTCCCTTGAATAAACACAATTTTATGAAGCATATGGACGGAGCTTCCCCTGCCTAGTCCAACACCTTGAACTTCAGTGAAGCAGGAAATGTTTTCTTCACACAGAGGGCTTCCTCCTTCATGCCAGAAAGGAGGGGGCAGCCAAGCGCTTTGTGCGACAAAGCTGGGTTTCTGGTCACCGCATCTTAAAAAGGACATAGTGGAGTTGGAAAAGGTGCAGAAGAGAGCGACAAAAATGATTACGGGGCTGGGGCACCTCCCTTATGAAGAAAGACTGCAGTGTTTGGGGCTCTTCAGCCTAGAAAAAAGGCGCATGATTGAGACATACAAAATTATGCATGGAAGGGATAGAGTCGATAGAGGGATGTTCTTTTCCCTCTCTCAAAACACCAGAACCAGGGGGCATCCGCTAAAACTGAGGGTTGGGAGAGTTAAAACAGATAAAAGGAAGTACTTTTTTACCCAGCGGGTAGTTAATCTGTGGAACTCCTTGCCACAGGAGGTGGTGATGGCATCTGGTCTTGATGCCTTCAAGAGGGGATTGGACAGATATCTGGAGGAAAGGTCCATCGTGGGCTATAGGCAATGATGGATTGTGCAACCTCCTTACATAGGTGATGGGCTACTGGTACCAGGTGCAAGGGAGTGGCAACAGGATGCAAGCATCTTGTAGTCTCATGCCTTCCTGGGGCACCTGGTGGGCCGCTGTGAGATACAGGAAGCTGGACTAGATGGGCCTTTGGCCTGATCCAGCAGGGCTCTTCTTATGTTCTTATGGGTTGGCCAGGCACTGAGCTGTGTAAAAAGACAGAGGCAGTAGCGTTACACACAGACCGTGACCTGTTTTCTATAGGAAGCAAGTGCCATTTCCCAAGAGGCCAACTGGAGCAGAAAAGATCCCAGTTGCCTTTTCATGAAGGAGACACTCCTCTACAAAAAGGGCCAGTAGCCTGTATTTGATTGTAATACGTCACGTCGCCCTCTCCTGGAGAGAGGTGGTTGCTACAGACACCCTGCTAACTGAAAAAACCAAGAGGCAACATCTTCAGCACACAGGCCTTCCAACATCACCCCTGTTCTTTGCCCTGCTGTAGCCAAGAGCAGGATGGGTAAGGATAGGTAGGATTGGCCCTATAATATAAAGGAGTATCCTGCCAGCAGCTAAAAGGAGGAGAGGCCTTGCCCCATGTTAGGACCACTACCTGCTGCATTCTCAAATTTGGTCTAAAAGCCAGGAGACATTTTGTGTGCATCTTGAAACATGTGGTGGCTAATGTTATTTGTCTTCTAGGGAGAGAACAATTTTCCTCTCAAGTCCCTCAGCAGCAGGCCTACTAGTCACACCAGTGACAACTCACCAGAGATGTAAACTGAAATCAGAGCCCAAGCGTTACCTTGGCACTGCAGGAGGGATTGTTCTCCTGCCCCAGCAGATGCTGTACTCAGCAGAAGGGGGGGGGGTAGGAGGGGCCCTGCACCAGCAATGCAGCACTAGAGGCCACAGGCCAGAAAAATGAGACTATGCAGAAAATTGTGCCACTGAGGAATCTGCTAGCATTGTCAGGGCCCAGAGACGGACACTTCCCTTCTGGCCACCACTCCCTCCAGCTCCTGTACCTTGTAAGGGCTCCAAGGCAGAAAGCCACCAGCCAGCGTTTGGTTTCCCTACTTTCCTCCAAGCCTGCCAAAGCTCAGGAGTGTCACAAGATGCTTAGGCAGGACAAAGGTGAGCACCGACTGCTCTTCAAGCCCAGGCAGTCCAAGGTTTAAAACAGTGATTTTCAACCAGTGAGCCCTGGCACAGCGGTGTGCCGCAAATGTTCTGCAGGTGTGCCTCGGGAATCTGGGGGAGGATCATTTAAGTGAGGTCACTGAGGTTGTACGAGCCCCACCATAGTGTGCCAAGAGACAAAAAAGGTTGGAAAATCACTGGTTTTAAAGGACCATCTGAACCACTTCAGAGGCCACAAGGCAGAGCCAACGTGCATGAGCTACAAGCAGCAAGTCCCTAGTTCAATACTTCCATCATGAGCTCACTGAGTGGCCTAGCCTTGGGTAAGGCCACCCCTACAGGCAACACAGGAGATCATGACACTGCGCTGCCTTCAAGGGTTGTTGCAAGGCATTTTGGGAAATGTGCTACATAAATACTATGTATTCAATATTGTATCTTCAGGCAAATAAAAGAAAACCCTGGCCCCTTCCTCTCTTTCCGGGAAGCATTATAGGAACTCCTATGTGTCTCCACTGTGTGGAAAACTTAAAACAGTCCCCAGCAGCTGCACCTTAGCAGCAGATCGGTAAGCACTCTTCGCCTCTGAGCAAAGCAAAGGGCTCGGAGATTAAAACAAAAAATGCTGCCCAGTTGGCTCAAAGCCCCAGGGGCAAAGAATACTGATGAGGCTGGATCAGCTGCCCAAGCTTGGCTTGCGCCTGGCTGCATGGGTAAGAAAGGGCCCCTCTGCGGGTCCTCAACACGTCTGAGAACGGCTCACAGGCAGACATTGATCTGTTTGGAGAGTTCCCGCTCCAGGTCCAAGATGAGGGCGTCAAAGTCCTTCAGATTGAGCCTTGGGTTGAAAGGTGCCTCTGGGTCCTCCACCAAGGCAAAGTCGCCCATGAAGACAGTCTGGCTATGGCGTGCCAGCCCCTCTCTCAGGGCCGCCTCTTCGCTCTCCTCGTCCTCCTTGTCGCTCTCACTTTCCGCCACCTCGTCGTAGTCAGTGTCCCCGTCCTGCCTGGGCCCCGGCAAGAACTGCTGCCCACACACACTCCAGTCCCCAGCGTAGCGATTGCTGGGGGGGCTTTCCAGCCCCCGCGGGCGGCTCCGCGCCACCACTGTGGTTTGCAGCAGCGGCAGATCCAGGGGCGGGTGGCGCTGGTGAGGAGGGCCTTGCTTGCTGGCCCGGGAGCAGGCCTCTTCTTCGGCCATCCTACGTGGGGCTGAGGAGAAAAGGAAAACAAATCAAGCCGCCCAGGACTGGTTGTACTCCAAAGGGCAAGAGACAAAATCCGGCGGGTGGAGATTAAATCTGGGTCTGACTGCACAGGAGCCTGCCACAAATTTCTCGATCAAGGGTTGACAGGACTCCAGCTTGCCTAGAAGCCACGTTATCTGGGTGGGCTGAGCCAAACACCATCTGACCATATTAACTCTGGGATGAAGCCTGCCCTTCATACATGCTCAGAGGCACATTCTTCTTTACTTCATATGTTCTATGACTGAGCTGACTCACTGACAGTTGGTTCCTGGGCTTGAGATGTGGGTCAAATTGAGGACTAAAGAACGCAAAGCCATCATTATAACTTGTGTCCCATGAATACTGATGGAAATATTTATGGAATGTATTAAGGCTAGAATTGCCCAACATCTAGAAGAACAAGCCTTGTCCGTTAGCATGACTGCTGCCAAAGTAAGTCTGGCTTCATCAAACCTTTTAAAAATCATTGAGAGTGTGAAAAAAAAATGTAGATTATACTGTATATTCTTAGGCTTTTAAATTATTTTGGACAGAGTCCTTCACTCTTATGATCATTAGTTAGTAAATAACAGGGAGCAAAGGGTAAGCAACCAATGGAGAATTTTCGCTACAGGGTGAAATAGGCAGTAGATCCACCAGGAATCTGTATCGTGCTGTTCATAAATGGTTTGAACTGAGTGCAGCACCAATCTTTGCCACAATGCCAAATTATTTAGGGTGGTGAAAACCCAAGTAGACTGCAAAGAGTCCCAAAAGGATATCTACAAACTGGTGAATGGGCAATAAAACGGCAGAGGAGATTCAACATAAGTAAATGTAGAAAGACGTACATTGGGGCAAAAAAAATATTCACTTATGCCCTGAAGGGGCCTGAATTGGCAGTGATTCACCAGGCAGAGGACAGGTCAGTGAAAATACTGATTCAGCAGGCAGGAGCTATGGAAAAGACATTTTCCACACTAGGAATCATTAGGGAGGGATTTTAAGAAATTAAATAGTATGCATCTGTGATGAAGGCCCTGATTTTTTACCCATCTTTTGCCTATTTTTCTGTGTTTTGGAACACCTTTAACTCCCCAATTGAAGTTACTGCGCATGTTCAGCAGCCTAAAAAGTAGCTGGGGCATCCTTTGCAGGTAGCCTTTGCCCTCTGTTTCGAGAATCCATTACTACCCAAACACAGGCTGTTTGTGGACTCAGCTTCTTGGGAATGGCTATCCCCTTCCCCAGGACATCATTTCCACAAACATCCTGAGGGGGAGAGCAAGACAGTCCTGAGGCAAATTCTTCATGCACAGAAGCCTTGTCCTGTGGGGTCATATACCCCTTCCTCCCAGACCATTTCACAGATTATCACAGGGCAGGAAGTGTGGTCTGGAGGTTGAGCTGTTGCCTTTGCCTGAAGATGCTAAGCAGGATCAGCCTTGGATTGGCCTTGGATGGGAGACCGGAAGTCACTGACAGAGCTTGTGGAGGAATGGGAGGAGTCAGCTGACAAAAGAACTGGCCAAGGTGGTGGACTGTGAAGGCTCAGAAGGTGCAAGAGTGCAGCAATAAATAAATAAATATAAATAAATAAATAAATAAAATTATGTTAGGAGAACCCACAAGGGGGTTGGCTTGTGACAGACAGCTTGAGCGAGCTAGAGGAAGACAAAGCTGTATGGAACCCGTGCCCTACACTACTCCAGCAGCCACCTTCCTCCTGGCGCACTGCCCATCTCTCGCCCACTGGCCTCCCCCACCTCCTGCTTGCTCACCTGGCCAGGCCTGCAACAGATAATGCAACACTTCGATGTGGTGCTTGAAGTCCATGGTGCTGGCCACGGTGCAGTGGGGCTGGCGTGGACTGTGGGCCCCCGGGCCCCCAGCCCCCTGGCTAAGCAACACAGGGCCAAAGCACACAGCAAGGTTCTGAGCATTCATGCGGTTGAAGTTGTGGAAAGAAGCAACCAGGCTGAGGTGGTCCAGCAGCATCGTCAGGGTGGCCTGGAAAATGGAACCATTTTGGTTTTTGAGGCCGGGGGTGGGGATTATCACTGTGCAACACAAGAACCGTTTAGGTTGCATTTTTAATGTGTCTCAAACAATTCAGAGACGCCTATTCCAATGGCGGGCTTAGTTTTTGCTTTTTGTATCATCAACGCTTTTTCAGTTATCTGAACTGTTGCGTTTCCATTCATCCTATTGCCTATTGAAATACACGTTGTATTATACAACTGCATAGATTTAAGATACTGCATACGTATTGGTGGTTTGCAAAAAAAACCACCAGCATTTTTTAATTCCTCACACCAAAATTAATAAAAAATACCCATCAAAATATTATCTGGTGTGATAATACACAATTTCGGTGCGGAGTTAAAAAAATGCTGCTATTTTTTTGCAAAGCAATTATTCAGATAATTGTTCAAATTTTCAACCAATCAATACTGCTTTTCAACACGAAGTTCACAAAGCGGTTTACAGGCAAATAGTAATAATAATAAAGTTAAATGGCTCCCTGTCCCAAAAGGCCCACAATCTAAAAAAAAGGCAGACCACCAGCGACAGCCACTAGAAAGGCTGCGCAGGGGTGAAGAGGGACAATTACTTTCCCCCTGCTGAATATAAGAGGAACACCACTTGAAAAAGTGCCTCTTGCCCAGTTAGCAGGGGTAACTTTTGTTACACAATGCTATCTTAACTAGGAGGGGAAGGGACAGGAGAGGTGCTGGTGACACAAAGCCATATATTCCCAAGCAAGGCTTTCATTCCAAAAAGGAAACTAGAAGGGCCCAGTCTTGAGGGGATGGGAAGGGCAGCCTGACCCTTCCAATGGGAGTCCAAAACATTCTTCCATCTTACACCGGATGATACCCGCTTTGCAGCCAGCCAGCCAGCCAGCCAGCCAGCCGCAGGTCACATTACAGAGAATCACCCTTGGCAGTAACAGAGAAGACTAGGAAGTGGGGGGCTGGACCCAAAAGACCTGCTGTCCCTGCTCTAGGCAGGACGGTCACCTTCTCAGCCTCAGGCAGGCAGTCCAGAAGAGCTGTCGTCTCCTCTGTATCGCGTCCCGCTGTGCGACTGGACATCTCTTCCAGTACCACATGGTAAAGCGGGTCAGTGATGAGGGGGGTGGGTAGCTCACGCAAATAGTCCTTCAAGATCCCTGGGGAGGACAGAAGCAGAAAACACCTTCCAAATCTCACCTTCAAGTCCCAGGCTCATTCCTCAGTCTTCAGTAGGGGGGCAGTATTATTTAACATACAGGTGCTGAAAGAGCAATTCCTGTGGAACGTTAAGAGACTGTTATGTGGGCCCAATTCTATCCAACCTTCCAGCGCTGATGCAGCTGTGTCACTGGAGTGCTTGCTGCCTCTTGCAGTGTGGGAGCAGTCACAAAGGTCTTCTCAAAGCTCCCTTTCCC
This sequence comes from Lerista edwardsae, assembly GCA_029204185.1. Taxonomy (NCBI): domain Eukaryota; kingdom Metazoa; phylum Chordata; class Lepidosauria; order Squamata; family Scincidae; genus Lerista; species Lerista edwardsae. Next base: position 323,580 of record JAJKFI010000082.1, on the reverse strand, counting down.
AAGGCAAGTATTGTGGCTGCAAAGTTGGAAAGGATTGGGCCCTTAGGCTGCAATGCTGTCCAAACATACCTGGAAGGAAACCTGGTTGACTATAATGGGACTTACTTCTGAACAGACGTGCATAGAATGGGGCTCTTACTGGCATACCCAATATGAAGGTCTAGGCAAGCTTTGGAGTTTCCCCAGAACAGCCACCCAGGAATGCCCGCCTCATTCAAAAGAATATCCGAGAGCAATTCAAAAAAGTTTCCATACGACTTCACCGGTGCAATTTGGTCCCAAGACATCAACTCACTTCACTCCATCCTCCAATAGAGAAGGAAAAGGAGCAAGTAGGCTGGTCATCATCTAATCGCACCACTTGCAAGAGATAAGCAGCCAACCGTCTGGAAGGGTATCGGAGCTCTTAGTTCCATTCCTGGCTCTGTTCCTTTTGACAATGACGAAGGGCAGTGACAGAGCTGAGCCCCATAACGAGCACTGGGCAAGCTCCCACACCACTATCAGATGGTTGCTCAGCCCCCTCTCCACCGCTATGCAGAGTCATGGGACTGTTTCTATTGCTGTCTGGCGTTAGGCACTCAGTCCTGGAAGTGGCATTTAACGATTTCCAATGGCATTAACCGTGGAGGAAAGTGGCTCTTTCAGGGCAGAGCAACCAGTTCTAGGGCGGTGAGTGCCTGAAGAAGTTGGGAAGAGGGGTGCTCCCTTGTCGTTCAGGAATCCCAAATATGGCAAATTTTTCAAGGAGCTGCCATAAGAGCTTTCACTCCTCCAGACACAGTTTCTGAGTGCCCTGCACTTGATTCCCTGCACCTAAGAAGTTCCTCCACACCCTAAAACCATTTGAGGAAGTCCCACTTACGCAGCGGTTCTCAAACTGTGGATCATGACCAGCGATGGGATCTGCAAATTGAGAAGGGGAACGCTGGGCGGGACTTAGGCGGGACTTACACATGATTGGCAGCCCGTCCGCAGCATTCCACGGCTGCCCTGGCCTCGGGGGGGCTCCTGCTCGCCGCGGAGAACAGGTGGGGGCGCACTGGGTGCCTGGGCGAGCAGCGGTGGAGTGCACCAACCGGGGCAGCCCCCCCCCCGAGGCCAGGGCAGCCGCGGAACGCTGCAGACGGGCAGCCAATCATGTGGAAGTCCCGCATAAGTCCCGCCCAGCTTTCCCCTTCTCAATTTGCAGATCCCATCGCTGATCATGACCCAACGTTTGGTGGTTCACAAAACTGACAGAGCAGATTAGGTTATGTGCATCAAGGCTTAAACTGCTTGGGGGGGAAGTCCTGCTGCCCAATCACCATTATAGCCAGAGAGACTTGAATGGCTAGTAAAGTGAACCTTTTTTTAAAAAAAGGTGTGGTTGGGAGATGCTGACCTGTAACGACGTTGATGTCTGGATAGAGATCTTCAGAGAGCACCACAGCAGCACTGTCTCTCTCAAAGGCATCGCGCAGCTCCTTCTTCACAGCTGCCGAGCCACACAAGCGGTACAGACCCACAACCTAGAAGCAGAACACAGCCAGTACAGTCACTGGAGCAAACGGGCATCCCCTTCCCCGAGGCAACAGGATAGAAAGGAGAGCTGTGCGGTAGTCTGGGTGGTCTGCCTGCAAGAAAAGCCAGGCCTCTCCTGTCCCAAGAGATCCATGCACCAGCAAGGAAAGGGGAAGGAATTTGGACCAAAGGTGTGGTCCATGCACAGCCTTGGCAGCCCAATCTACGCCTTCTGGGAAGAGGCCGAGTGGAGGACTGGGGGTGGGGGAGGGTTAGGAAGCTTTCACCTTCATTCCTCGTTTTTCAATCTGGGCAACACACTTCTGAATCAGGAGCGGCACCTTGAGGGTGGCCCCCTCCCTCTCCACCAGCTGGTTCAGCTTCACGCCAAAGACACGTGGCTCCTGGCCACTGGCTGGGCCCCACTGATCCACCAGGGTGAGCTTGATGTAAAGGAGTCCCCGTGGCTCCAAGTGCATGGCCAGTTGCTGGGTCCTGCCACCTGGGAGAGGGAGCAGAGCAAAAGAGGGTGACTGAGCAAGCAGCAATGGGCTCCTTGGCCAAACCACCGTAATCGATTGGGTTAGTCCTGCGTAGGTGTTCCAGCACACTGGACAGGAGACAGGGCATGTGCCAGGCTGGCCTTCTTTTACTTGCACAGAACCCAATGCCTCTTCTCCCCCACTCTTCTGGGGGTCAACTTTGGCCCACTCCTCCCAAGCCATTCATTTCCTAATGCTAGCCATGGGACCCACCCAACCCACACCCCAGGATAGCAGATGATCTGGTGTTGCTGTCCTCCCCCGGTCTTTTTCAAAGGATCCTTTTCAGTTCACGGAACCTGAAGCTTTGCACTGGCCATCACTGTAGTAAAAAAGACAGCATGGAGTTCCCCAGGTCAGACTTGCATTGGTATCCCCACGCAAGATGTTGCTGATGCTGGTGCAGTAGAATCCCCACCAGCCAGGGGCAGAGTAGGTTTGGCAAGGAGCCTAACCTTGCAGTGTAAATCCTTTCTCCCTTGCTGCCGCAACCAGTAAGCAATGCCAAGGTGTTGCATTCCCCATAAGGATAAGCAACAACGGCAAGGGAGAGGAGTGATTTACACATCAAGGTAAGGCTCCTTGCAAAACTTTGTGTTTCCCCCCCCCATAGGGATGCTACAGTGCTGGTGCACCTTAAGATGATGCACAGGATCATAGTGTGAGTCTTGGTCTATCCTGCCCCCCAAAGAACTGGAGAAATGCAAGGTTTGTTACCAAGCACTATGGAAGATTGAAATATAAAATCAATAGGAAAATGTACATTCAAAGCCAATTATGGAAAAAGGCCACTCATTCAAAGACCAGAATCCAGATCAACAACTTTAGCGCTGTCGAAGAAAATACCAGCATTGGGCAAAGAGTGAGGTGTGCTACACTCTGATGAGACAAAAAGCAAGAAGGTGAGTTGTGACGTTCATCATTTCTCTAAAATTAAGAATTATAGGGCATACAGTGAAAGAATGTCAACATTGTTGCAATGATTGTAATGGTGAACTCTCTGTTCTATGGTGTGGGTCCAACAGCTCTGCTGAACAGCACAGAGGAATTCAAGTCCCAAAAGGTCTTCCTTACCCTCCCCACCACTTTCATCTCCCTAGAATCCTACTTAGCTGCCTGTGTCTGAACTGCAGCATAAGCACCTTCTCCTGCGATCTATTTTACCTTGAAACATGTGGGGCAGAACGATGGTGCCATGGCAGCAGACCCGGTTTCTGCCCACCGCAGGATCGCAGCAGAAGACCACGACTTTGAGGAGTTGGGCATCCTCAAGCTCCAGCTGGAAGGAATGGTTGAGACTGAGGAAGGCGGCCTGGCAAGGCAGGAGGGCCGTGCGGGCCTTGTTGACAGAGTCCACCTGGAGGACACAGAAGACCTCCTTGGCTTCGGCTTTGGAGGGCCTGAAGTCCTGCACCCCCAAGAGGTGGATGCTGACTAGGCCAGAGAGGCGCTGCTGGTAGACGGGTTGCTCAGCGAAGCTGTAGGGCCGGAAGGAGCCGCCTTCAAGCCCCAGGAACGCCTCTGCCTTGACCTGGAGCTCAGGGGAGTCACCGTCACTCAAGTAGCCCCCTTTACTCGCTGTCCTCCCCCGGGCTGGGTGCCGAGCAGCAACACTGCTGTCGAGGTGGTAGCGGCTGATGACGTTGCCCGACTCCTTGGGCGAAGAGCTGCCCTCAGGCTCCGCCCCCCGAGGACGGGAGCTGCGCAGGCTCAGCTTCCGCCTCAGCTCCGGCAGCTTCTTCATCTTCATGGAGAGGCTCCGCACTGGGCCTGGGGACTTGGTCTTGCCGAGGGCGTGGCCCTTCTTGTGGGCGCTGGGGCTCTGGGCTGTCGATCCAGTGGCCCCTGTCCTTTCCTCGAGATTCATGCTTGGGACCTTCCCTGGGGAAAGAAAATGGGTACAGCAGGTCAAACCACATGGGACCCAGAGGGTGCCAGCCTTAGGGAGGGAAGGCCAAAGTCATTGCCCCACCTGGAGATGCTGCGGGGGTCTGAACTGGAGCCCTTCCGTCTGCAAAGCAGGAGCTTTGCTAAAAAAATTATAGTGCCCTATGTGCTCCTCGGATCTGCTTCCGCTAAAGAGCCAGCGCAGATCCGAGAGACCGCGCGGCCTGAATCGGGGCCGCGGGGCCTCCCAGACGGGTTTAGGATGTGGCCGTATGGCCACCACCCGAGCCCACCCATATCCTGCCCCCAACCTCCCTCCCTCCTACCAGTCCCCGTGCTGTCTCAGCACTGATCCTCCCTCGTGCCGACCAGCTTCGGTTGGCGCATGGGAGGCTTCCCGTCAGCGCTCAAAAGCCAACGCTACTCGTAGCATTGGCTTGCGAGCGCAAGCACCGACGTGGGGATGCTGCTCGGCGCCTGCGCACCGGGTGCTCCGCCACTTGCGTTGACACTATGACGTAGCGTCGATGCAAGGGGAGGGGTAGGATTGCGCTGCCCATCTGAACGTTTCTAGGAGCAGATGGCAACGGGGAGCCTGCAAAGCTACACACACAAAGCACTCCCACGTTTCCACAGTCCCCGAGCATTTCCTGCTCATGGGTTATTAGTGTGGTTGCTAAATAAACAGCAACAAAGAAGCATCTACAAACATAGCTTTTAGTAAGAAATGTAAGTCAAACAATATGCAAGTACCATTTCAAAATACCAATTAAGGCAGTGTAGATTGACGTGCACTGTAATGAAATGGGGACTGTAAGGTGTACACAAGGATGTCAGGCTGGGACCCTGGGGACAGTGGGAGAAACAGCAGGAACGGAGCAGGAAAAGCTCCTTGCTGTTAGAAGCCTGAATGCAAGTCAGGGGAAAGTGGCAGTTTCACATCACAGCTTTGAACACGTTTACATTGGAACAGGGCCAGCGTTGTCATCCGCAAATGAACTCCCGGAATGCTGGGAGGGACGTGGGCGGGACTTTTGCGTGATTGGCAGCCCGCCCGTTTCGTTCTGCGGCTGCCCTGGCCTCGAGGGGGGGCTGCCCCCGGTTGGCGCGGCCCCCCGCTGCTTGCCCAGGCACCCGGTGCACACCCCACCAGTGAGCAGGCACCCCTCGAGGCCAGGGCAGCCGCGGAACGAAACGGGCGGGCAGCCAATCACGGCGAAGCCCCGCGTAAGTCCCTCCCAGCGTTCCGGGAGTTCATTTGCGGATGACGACGCTGAATGGGGCCCATTCATGTGATTCCACATGGCTGAAATAGGCCATTTTGTGAGGATGGCCCATCACACAGGCCTCTCCCATCTGGTCATCATCCCCTCCCCTGGTCACGCCATGACTGAGGAAGAGGCAGTCATGCAACTGACCCTGCCCGTGTGGTTATTTCATAGGGACCCTTCCTGTGGGTTTGTGGGCCTGCATTGTGGGGGGACGTGTCTCCCATGCCTGTGTGACCAGGCCTGAATTCAGTGGCAACATATCGTCTCCACAAAGAGAAACACAAGCTATTGAAGAGCAATGAGCCTTACTGGGAAACATGCAACACTGGGAATAAACAACATTTCCCAATGCCCAGGGGCCGGCTTCCTAAATGGGGATCACTGTGCCCACAACTGTCCTGAGGACTGGAAAGGGGCAACGCCATGGGGACAAGGAGGAGGATACAGCACCACTGAGAAGGCCCAGGAAAGGGACTAGATCCTTCTACAGGGAGGAAAGATGGCAGTGCTATAAAGACTGGGGGCAGGGGGGAAGTCACCTAAGAAGAATTAAGTCTCACCACAGGCGTGATGCTGATGGGCGTTCAGCTCCTCGGCTTGCTTCGCTGACCTTGCTTGGTTTGGTGAAACGCACAACCCATCACTGCCGGCCTGCTGTGAACCACCAAGGTGGGGGCACTCGTGTGCTGCTTCGGTCTCTTGTGGCTTCCGCTTCCAGCTCCTGAGCTCCTTCTTCCCTGTACTGCTGCCCCACCTCTTTTCAGCGGCATGGAGCTGCGGGTCCTCGTCCTCCGGGATGGGGTTGTACCAGATCTCCCCTTCACTGCTGCACAGTCCGCCAGAGTCCCTCGGCTCAGTGCCAGAGCCAGCAGCCAGCTCCTCCACCCCTTGGGCCTTCCCAGAGGAGAGCACCCAGTGCCGGCTGCTCCTCTCCAGGCTCTGCAGGTAGGCACCCTGGCTGCTACACTTCGCACTAATGCTGGAATTGCAGGTCTCGGTGTAGCTGATCAGCGACTCGGCATCCTTGGGTCCTGTTGCCACCAAGTCAAGCTGGGGAGGAGTCTCTGGCAGCAGGAGTTCTTCGAGGTCAGCAGGGCCCTGCGGTGTATGTGAGGAACTCTGGCACAGCTTCCTATGGTGGGCATCCTCCTGGCCGCCCCACGTGAACTTGGCCCAGTTTTGCTTCTTAGAGACAGTGATGGCAACGCCTTTCCTGCACCCATCATCCACTGGAAGGGGCCCCACCAGTTCAGACTCTATCGAGGGCTCCAAAGAAGCTGGTGGCTCTGAAGGGTGGTCTGTGGAGAACAGAGATCAACACACTGAGCTCTCCTGACCCTTCCTGAGAGTGTCTAGCTGGAACCCTTGATGAAAGAGTGCACTAAAGTGATGAGACACCAATACAGTCTCAACAACAACAGGACAGCTCAGGAACAGACGTTTGTGGAACCTCTTTCTTGGCAGTCTGGCAAAAGCAACTCTTCGCCTGCTATTCTGTGCACACTTACCTGGGGGTAAGGTCCACTGAACATGGTGGAACTTACTTCGAAGTAAACAATTGTTGACAGGCTGGCTGGCATTTTACATTCTTCATCTTATATTTTAAAGGATCCACGGGGCTTGCTTGTTTTAAATTTTTAACAGTTTTATTATTGTTTTTAACATTGTTTTAATTGTTATATTTGTGGTTTTTTAAGTGATGATTTTAATGTTGTAAGCCGCCTTGGGTGCCCATGGGGCAGAAAGGCGGGATGATGATGATGATGATGATGATGATGATACCACCCCCACCACCACCACCAAAGATACCACTGCAAGGGAGGTTTTACGTATCCTGCTTGGGACAGAGGGTTGTGCTAGGTGAGAACTGGGTCTCTGCCATCTCCATTATTCTGTACCCTTCCCACATCCATTCATTTTCCCCACACCATGGCTACAGAATCTGGGACTGCTTGGGCTACCTGTAGCTGTGCATGGATGACATTTTTAAATGTGACCCCACTGTCAGTGGGATGAGGCTCCATTGGCACAGAGTGATGGAGGAAACATCATGAGTAGGCTGCACGCACATCGGTAGTGTATGCCTAGGCAGTGTGTTCTGCAGTGTGTTCTGCACATCACTGGGAAGGTGTATGCAAGCCTCAGAGTTGCTCCAGCCCGCTTCCCACATATACACATTGCTGGGCCTGCTACAAGCTGGGCCCTACATATCTGGGTAATGGGTATGCTTACCACATGCTGACTTGCCTACTTGATGCACAGACTATGGACATCATGAGAGGTTTAGGTACAACGGAACTATTGGGAAGAGGTTAGAATCTGTAGAATATTTGGACAGCAATGACAAAGGGAGAGAGTGGAGTGGTCCTGGAAACGGAGCTCAGTTGGTTAGATAGGAGGCCAACATCCAATGCCTCCAAGATAGCCTTTCCAGAAATACAACATGTTTCACACTCAAATTACAGTGCAAGCCTATGCATGTCTGACTAGAAGTAAGTCCCACTTAATTCAATGGGACTGACTCCCGGGGAAGCATGTATAGGATTGCAGCCTTACCGTCTGTGGGAAAGCCTGCAGGGGCTCAGGAGCCTCTGGTTTGGTAGGATCAGCTCATCTCTCCAGAGACAACCCAAACGCTCTTATCGCTTCACTGAGAGGGTAGGACAGAAGCTGACAACGCACCAAAGTCGTCGAGAGGCACTCCACAAGACCGGAGTATCACAGGAAGAATTACTCAACAGACAATTAAAGTAGGATGGAAGATGTCACGTTATTAAGAATATTCATATACCACTTTTCAACAGAAAAAGTTCACGAAGTGACGTACGTAGCTAAATAAATACATATATAAACAGTCACTTGTCCCCAAAGGGTTCACAATCTAAAATGATGCAATAGAAACACCGTCTGGGCAGTGCAAGAATGGACACCCTGCTGGGGTGAAGAGTTGCTCTCCTCCAGCTAAACAGGAGAGGAGCACCACTTTCCAAAGCGCCTCTTGGCCCTCTTAGCAGGAGTTATAAAAAAAGGTGAAGGTTTCCCCATAACCGAATGGTCTAGTCGTGACCGACTGTAGGGGGCGGTGCTCATCTCCGTTTCAAAGCCTATAGAGCCGGTGTTTTGTCCAAGGACAAGCTTCCATGGTCATGTGGCCGGCATGACTATATGCCGTAGCACACGGAACGCCGTTACCTTCCCACCTATTTATCTACTCACATTTTTAGGTGCTAGGTTGGCAGGAGCTGGGACAAGCAACCGGAGCTCGCTCCGTCACGTGGTCTCAAACTCCCAACCTTCCGGTCAGAAAGCCCAGCAGCAGCGGTTTAACCTGCAGCGCCACCACGTCCCTTATAGCAGGAGTTATAGGAGGCTTCAAAACCAAAACGTATGAATCCTACTGCACAGTGCGAATGTCAGTAGACTGGCCCCATCAGAACTATGTATAGCAGGTTTTTGTCCACTGTGACTATATAATTCAGGGAGAAGGAGTTATTTACCATTGATTCTTGGGGAAGAGCTATTCATACTATGGCCTGTCCGCCGCTGTAATAGCCATGTGTATAGCCAGGAATTCTCCCAAGCTGGCCTTCGTGGACCAATACAGAGAGACTCTGCACCTAGATAGTTCCCCTGCCCCTTATAGCTACAGTACACAACCAGGAAGGGCAGCCGACCACCTATGACACTTTTGCAGCATGCACTGCACAACCCCATGCTGACCTGTCTGCTATCTGGACCAGCAGGGACTGAAGCCCCCTGCCTGTGGGTACTGCAAGAATTTAATGCAGGTGAGGTGATGCCCTACATCAGTATCCTTCAATCTTATCAGACCCAGAAGAACATAAGAACATAAGAAGAGCCCTGCTGGATCAGGCCAAAGGCCCATCTAGTCCAGCTTCCTGTAACTCACAGCGGTCCACCAGGTGCCCCAGGGAGGCACAAGACACAAGACGCTTGCATCTTGTTGCCACTCCCTTGCACCCGGTACTCTGAAGTAGCCTACTACTAATGTAAGGAGGCTGCACAATCCATCATGGCCTATAGCCCACGATGGACTTTTCTTCCAGAAATCTGTCCAAACCCTTCTTAAAGGCATCTAGACCAGATGCCGTCACCACCTCCTGTGGCAAAGAGTTCCACAGACTAACCACTATCTGGGTAAAAAAGTACTTCCTTTTATCTGTTTTAACTCTCCCAACACTCAGTTTTAGCGGATGCCCCCTAGTTCTGGTGTTTCGAGAGAGGGAAAAGAACATCCCTCTATCGACTCTACCCCTTCCGTGCATTAACATGTCCCCCCTCAGGCGCCTTTTTTCTAGGCTGAAGAGCCCCAAACGCTGCAGTCTTTCTTCATAAGGGAGGTGCCCCAGCCCCGTAATCATTTTTGTTGCTCTTTTCTGCACCTTTTCCAACTCCACTATGTCCTTTTTGAGGTGCGGCGACCAGAACTGGATACAATATTCCAGGTGCGGCCTTACCATTGATTTGTACAATGGCATGATAATATTGGCTGTTTTATTCTCAACCCCTTTTTTAATTACCCACCTTTAACATGAAAGAAGCCACCTTTAACATGAACCAGCAGCCTGGGACCCACTTTTGATTATTTTTCCATGTCTCCTTGTGCCTCTACGGAGCCATCAGATGCAAGGAAAGCCAGGAGTCCTGTACCGTCAACCAGGAGCACAAAACATAGGAGCCAAACTTCCGCAAGCCAGATTGCAGAGACAAAGACTCCAGAGAATCACAATCCTGTTCTTGCTGGCTTGTGCTGGTCTATTTCCACATCCAGCCTATCTAAGGAAAAATAATTGCCTTTGCCTCTGACCCCACTCATGCTGGAGGGCAGAAGTGATCTGTCTGCCTTTGGAGGCATAAATCAGTCCAGGCGGGCAGCAGCCAACACGGCCTTTTCTCCTCTTTGCAGAGAGAATGACGGGAGCCTGCACTGAAAGCAACTGGAGACAGAGAAGGATCAGCGCTGGGGCTTGGCTGGATCTTTGCAAGGCTCTTCACTGAACAGGAAACAGAGTCAACATTAGCCTTGGGAGCCATTTGCCTCCTCTGCAAGCATCTGTGCAAGTATTCCTGCTGAGCATGTTCTTGGCATGATAGCAGCTTCCTATCCAAGGACGTAGGTGCCATCCTCTTACATCTGTTTCAAGGAGTGCCTCCAGGATTGCACTGCACTAGCCCAGAGACACAGGCAGCAGGATAAGGCTGCAGAAAAACGCTGAACACACGGGGGCAGGGCTCCAGGAGTGTATCAGCAGCAGTGCTGTAGCAACCAGATATGATCAAGGGACATTTTTGGAACATCAGGCTTAAGGGAACTTTATTGCCCCCAACCAAAGCTTCAGTTCTTCATTTCAAAAATCTGGGCCATGGGGCCTGGAAACGGCTCCACCCAAATGAAAAGCGCTCAGTACCAACGTAACGAGAACTCTGCACTTGTCCAAAGGCACCCTTCCCTTATCACCACTTCACATGACTTCCTGTCATTGAAAAGAAATCTGGAGCCGAGGCTGGCCGAGCGACACCGAGCCTTGCAGATCTCTCCGGTCAGCACACGTGCTCTGTGCTGAGTAGCCCACTGAGGTCTTTAGCAGGGGCGGGAAAAGGGGCTCAGGGGGCGCCTGGCCACAATATCCCGCTTTGGCCTGAAGACGTGCAGCAGCCAAGGCCTGCCTTGCAGCTGAAGCAGGAGGTCCCTCCCAAGTTCCCAGCTGCTCAGCCCCGATGCCAAGTTGGATTTCCTGTTGTTTACTGCACAGTCCCCTCCCCGGCCAAGACACAGAGCTCCCTTTGTGGGTCCATGAGCAACTCAGCGCACGAAGAACCCCACTGAGCAGGGAATGAAGATGCAAGAATGAAGATGCAAGTCACAGAGGAGACAGCTGGGGAGGGGAGGGGGGCAGGGAAAGAGCAGCACAACGGATTTAGAGTCCAATCCTATGCATGGCTACTCAGGAAAAAAGTCTCAATGAGTCCTACTCCCAAGTAAGTACGGCTAGGATTGCACTCGTGGAAGGGATGTCCTTTGCCAAATAATCCCAAGAGAAGCATTAGAGAACTGTACTTCATTCCTCCTCCTCCCTTCTCTCAAAGCTACCACTTGTATCACTGCGGAACAAATTTGTCAATGTGCAAATGGACAGCAGGAGTGGTCACAGGAAGACTTCAGGATACCAAGCTACATATTCTTTATAGAAGTGTTTCGAGTTAGTGCTTCTAAGGGTACGTTTGTTTTCTCAGCTCTGTGAGCTGTTTTAATACCTTATGCCCATTTCACAGATAAACTACAGCGGACAAGGAGCAATTTACCCATAAGAACAAGAGTCCATCTTTGGCAGAAACAACATGACTCAGATTGAGGCCATTTCACAAGAAATACTAACCAATGCCTTTGAGCATCAGTTATTCATATTCTGTTCATATTGTATATGTGAATTTACTAACATGGAACAGAATGTAAGATATATTGGATGAAGGTTTATTTACTTATGGATTCTTAGGCTCTCCCCAGTGCTATTCTGTCAGTTACACTGGAGACTGCTTACATGCAAATCCAACTCATACAGCCATGAATGGATCTCATCAGCCACATGCAAGGTTCTGCTTCTTCCGCTCTGCAGCCAATACAGCCCTTGATGCTTCTGCCAATGAGCACAAAACACTGGATCCTACCTGTGGCAATGAAGCCATGTAATTGGCTGGCTACAAGCTGGAATCTTGGCACATGCAAGCTATTTTATCGTGTGCCTGCTGGTTGTGTGAATTGTCCTTCTCCATCTACCAGTGCCTCAAGTCCACTGTGATCAGGGGCCTGCCTTGACAGCAGTTCCACCACCACCCCATACAGGCACAAACTGGCCAGTCTTCCAAGCCCAGCCCCTTTCTTTCTGCAAATGCAAACATCGTTTGATTTGGGCAAGGAGTCTGGCTGTCTCCCCATCACCGCTGGCTGTCACCTCGCCTGCCTCCAACATTGTTCAAGGGAGCTGCCAACCTCAAATAGTTTGGTTTAAAAAAAAAAAAGAAAGATAACATGCAACAGCTGGAAGTTCTCGTGCGTTTCATTTCATGTTCGCTGGGGCCACAAGGGAGATAAAACCGGCCCTGACTCGCCAAGGGTGCGTGTGCGCGATGCTGAGCGAGGGCCGTGCACCACGAAGGCCTGGCATTTGGAGAGGAGTCCACGGGCACAGCCCCGGCAGCGGGGCACATGCAAAGAAAGCTTGGCCAGGCTGAGCCAGGCTTGGCTGCCCCCGCCCCTCGCCCTCCTGGGAAAGAAGGAATGTGCCGCTGCACATCCATCCGCAGCCGTGCCTTCCCGCCGCTCCCTTGTGCCCATTTTAGAGCAACTGGGAAGAGACGCCCGATGTCCCTCCACCCCCCCCCGGAGGATGCGGGGTGTCTGCACTCGCAGACACTCCCCCGTGGCCGAGCGCCCTCCCCGCTTCGGGTACCTGGCTCCTTGCGTTGCGCCGCTTTCTTGCGCCCGAGGCGCTCCTTGCCCCGCAGCCGAGAGAAAGTTTTTCTGAGCAAGGGCTGGGCCATCGCTCGGCGGCCGGCGCCGTCCCGCGGCTCAGCCGGCGCAACGACGCGCCGAGCGACGCACTCTCCGCGAAGCGAATTCCGCGGATGCCTCTCGCTGCTTGCCCTGCCCGGCCCGGCCCGGCCCAGTCGGAGCTGCTGCTGCTGCTGCTGGGACTTGTAGTCGGCGCAGGGCTGCCCGGGGGAGGGGTAAGGGCCGGCCGCCCCGTCGAAGTCCGCTTGGAGTCCCAGGACCCGCTTGCTTCCCGCTACCCCGCGAAGGAGAGGAAGCACTTCCGCTGCATTCCCAAGCGGAGGTCGGTTCCGTCCCGCACGGATAGAGTGAGCAGCCCGTCTTGCAAAGGAGGGGGCGGGCAGGCGGGTCATCCGTCGCTTCCTCGGCAGGCCCCAATTCAGCCCACCCCCATTTGCTCGCCTTTACGGCAGTCAGTCTCAAGGCCTGGGCGCGCCTGTCTGCCTGCCGCCTCGGCGAGCTAAGCCGCTCTTCATCGGTCGCGAAAAGTCCCACCACGTGCGTCTTTTCACGGTGGCGCCTGTTTGAGTCGCCCGTCCACGCTCATACCACTATGTCGAAGCGCACGAAGTACCTATCAGCGGCCAGGAGTGACGCTCGCCTGCTACCTCTGCCACTGCAGGAGAACACCCTCCCGCGCTGCTTGGGTACCACGAGGCTGGGATACACGATGCATGCAGCAGAATGAGGTGGTAGTAGGATGGATGGTACCCCTTCAGACGGGAAGTTGGAGATACCGTACAGTACAGGCACGCCCCGGTTCTGCTGGGGTTCCATTTCAGACCTGCCCATACCTGAAACCATGGATGCCTTTTTAAGATAGGGGAACATCAGTGTTTTTGCTGCAACAAGGTAAAAAAGATTTGTTTCATGTGCCCCTATCTTTCACTCCTGCCAACCTAGCAGTTCGAAAGCACCTAAAAATGCAAGTAGATAAATAGGTACCACTTCACTGGGAAGGTAACATCGTTCCGTGCACAACGGCGTATAGTCATGCCAGCCACATGATCACGGAAGCCTGTCCTCGGACAAATGCCGGCTCTACAGGCTTAGAAACGGAGATGAGCACCGCCCCCTACAGTCGGTCATGACTAGACCATTCAGTAGTGGGGAAACCTTTACCTTTTCTTTTTCAATTCTATCTTCTATCTATATAAAAGAGTATGTATGTATGTATGTATGTATGTATGTATGTATGTATGTATGTATGTATGTATGTATGTATGTTCCACATAGGCTCTGGAATGCCTAGAGAGATTTACACCAAACTTGGTACACATATGCCTTACGATCTGGAAAAAAATACTGCGGGGGTAAGACACCCCTAGTGCCCATAGGGGTGGGGGTGCGAAGGGGTGCCATGTGAAAATACTCAAAAATAGCCGACATTGGTGTCGAATCCATAGTTTTTGGGGTCGCCGAGATGAATGGTGATGCTCACGATGCCGTTTGTCCAAGTTCGGCCCCCCTCAGCAGCGGGGATGAGAAGGGGTGCAAGATACAGTGCTTGGAAATAGAAGATCCGCAGCACGCTGATGGTGGCATAGAGGGCCCCATTTGATTTCAGATTTCAAAACTCATCCCACTTCCAGAAATACTGTGGGGGTAAGACACCCCTAACACCTCTAGGGGTGGGGGTGCAAAGGGGGTGCCATGTAAAAATACTCGAAAACGGCTGACATTGGTGTCAAATCCATAGTTTTCAGGGTCGCCAAGATGAACGGTAACACTCCCGATGCCATTTAAGTCCACGTTCAGCCCCCATCAGCATGGGGGGTGAGAAGGAGTGAACAATAACATGTCCAAAATGACCGACCTTAGTGTCAACTCCATAGTTTTTGGGGTCGCTAAGCTGGAATGCCTGAAGCGATTTACACCAAACATGGTACACATATGACTTACACTCTGGAAAGAAATACTGTGGGGTACAACACCCCTAGCACCCCTAGGGGTGGGGGTGGGAAGGGGATGACCTGTAAAAATAATCAAAAACGGGCGATGTTAGTGTCAAATCCATAGTTTTCGGGGTCGCTGAGATGAATGGTGACACTCCCGATGCTGTTTAAGTCCATGTTCAGCCCCCATCAGCATGGGGGGTGAGAAGGGGTGAAAAATAAAGTGTCCAAAATGACTGGCATTAGTGTCTAATCCATAGTTTTTGGGGCCGCTAAGCTGATTGGTGACAGTCCTGATGACATTTAAGCCCAAGTGTAGTCAAATAGAACGAATAGAACTCTGTAGAACTTTCTGGAAATTTTTAGAAATAATTATGCCCCGGTCTTGGATTCCAATCAAATACTTGCCATGTTACCAGGCATAGTCACTGAATAAATACCGTAGTAGATGCCTATGAGGTTGTCAATTTCCCATCAGACTTCCTAAACTCACTTGATCCGGCTGCATTGCCACCACATCGTCTTTTACTTACAGTGGGATCTCCAATTATTTCACTACAGAACATCGACCTGCCAAAACTTTGCAACGGCACAAGGCTGTGTGTCAAGAAGATGCTGGGTACTGTAATTGAAGCGACTATCTTAACAGGAAAGGGAGAGGGTGAAACAGGTTTTTTCCCCACGGATAACACTCATTCCGACGGATCTCCCTTTTAACTTTCAGAGATGGCAATTTCCAGTGAGACTTGCATTCTCGATCACGATCAACAAGTCACAGGGGCAGTCTATTAAGTACTGTGGAGTGGATTTGAGATCGCCATGTTTCTCCCACGGACAACTTTACGTTGCTTGCTCAAGGGTGGGTTCACCCAAGAATTTATTTATTCTTGCTCCTGGAGGTGAAACTAAAAATGTTGTTTTTAATCAAGTTCTGAGTTAAATTAATATAGTGAATTTGTAAAAGCTTTTACTTTTATAATTTTTATACTGTACTTATACTTTTCATTTCCTATACATAAAATTACTTCAATTTTACACTATGGATAGAATGCATTACTTTTCCTGTCTAATAGAAGCTTGGGATTTATAAATACCTGGGCAACGCCGGGTAAGGACAAGCTAGTCTTTTTCATAATCCATGGTATCTGTGGATAACTGAATCGTGGATTCTGAATCAGTGGGTGCTGGGGCACACCTGTACTACTTTTGAACGCTGCTCCCCATAGGAAATTATGGAAACAGCACAGCAGGCAAATGGATAGGGGAGAACCTTACCCTGTGTCAGCTAGTTCTCTATTTTAAAAATCACATTGATTTATATTATTTTTTATTTATTTAGCGCTTAACCTGACAGGTTATCATTTTTAATGACTGTAATTTTATATGGGGGGGGGATCTATTGAGGTTGCTTGTTTTATGTCTGTGTTTTAATTTTTCATTTACTGATGTGAGCTGCCTTGAGTGCCCCAATAGAAAGGCGGGGTACAAATTGTTTTTAAAAAAAACCTTCCCTCGCTGTTGGACATTGTGTGGCCCATCCTGCCACCTCACCATTGCACCACCTCATCTGTATTTGGAGGGCAATACAGAAGATTGGACCACGTAGGAGGAATCCACATCTGCCAAATGTGGTACAATAGGCGATGCGGCAGGTCTCCATTGATCACTTCCTAAGCCAGCTTCGCTTCCCCCCACCCCCACCCCCACCCCAATGCAGCAACACTGGCACAGCAAGGGACCCATCATGGACTCTTCCCATGCAGTCCAGGGCTTCTGATGCTACTCAAGCAATGTAGGAAAGAACTGTGCTGCAGTGATTCCCCTGGAACAAAACTAACATAGAAGGGCAACTCATAAGAATAACTTGACCATGTGGAAGGCAGTGCCATTGCACCCCAGTCACTGGAAGGGGCAACACTGGTGGGGAAGAGCCATGCTGAGAACTCCTCCCATGTCATACTGCTAAGATAATATCAAGGTATCTTTTGCCAGGCAATTTATGACAACTCCCGATCTCATCTACAGTATTTCAGGGACTTGATTCATACGATGGATGCAACCAGGCCTATTTTTGCTCCCGCAGGGCTGGACCAGTAGCCTTAGGGCCTGATCCTAAGGGGCTTAGCAGGTCAGTATGAGTGTACCGCTTGTGCTTCTGTTGCAAAAGCACCCGGTGGTCAGCCATTGCTGCTGGAGCTGGGCGACTGCCAGGCCAGTGCCAGCCCCATGCTACCCGGAGGCTGCACCACAAGCCGGCAAGCAGTGAGTATACGGGGTCCTGGCATTGCAGCCTTTTTGGGTGAGGCAGAGAGATGCGGGGGCGGGACCAGCAGTGACTTTCACCACCATACCGACCTCTATGTAGGGCCACATGGCCCTCCCTGGCACAGAGGTGAGCAGACATTGCCCTTACCCTGCAGGAAGGGGAAGAACACCCCCTTTCTCCAGGAAACCTCCAGTGCCAACTGATGGATGCAGCAGTAGCCACTTGGATCAAGCTTGGGCTGCCCAAAGAGCAACACCAAAGGGCAGAGCTACATGAGACCAACAGATAATGAGGGAAGTTCCCACTCTCACTCCTGCGTCCTAAGGAGGCAACTTGTTGATGGGATTTCTTTGAAATTAGTCTCTTTTCCAAGACAGACTGTTATCATCTCTATCTAAAAATAGAGTCTTGTGTTCTTGTAAGATACCTATAATTTAGGAATTGATTCTTCCTCTCCTCATTCTCAATAGGTTTGCTTGACTACTTGGCCTCTAAGATGGGATGTGATAGAGGACCAAGCAGATCCCATGTGTTTGGGATTTTAGAGTCCTGTTATATATTCTTAGGGGACGTGGTGGCACTGCAGGTTAAACCGCTGCTGCTGGGCTTTCTGACCAGAAGGTTGGGAGTTTGAGACCACGCAATGGAGCGAGTTCCCGTTGCTTGTCCCAGCTCCTGCCAACTTAGCAGTTCGAAAGCATGTAAAAAATGTGAGTAGATAAATTGGGGCCACTTCGGTGGGAAGGTAACAGCGTTCCGTGCACTACGGCGTATAGTCATGCCGGCCACATGACCACAGAAGCTTGTCCTTGGACAAACGCCAGCTCTACAGGCTTAGAAATGGGGATGAGCACTGCCTCCTACAGTCAGTCACGACTAGACCATTCGGTCGTGGGGAAACCTTTACCTTTTATATATCCTTGCTTTTATGCTTGTTTTTATGTTTGCGGTTAAAATTAACAATGTATGTATCTATAACAAATCCTCAAAATAAAAAAAATATTAGGATGTACAGATGCTTTGCACTTCACAAATTACATTTTCCCATTCTGAGCCTGGTTCTACAGGATGTGGCACACTCAAGCATGTGTTACCACACACAAGTAAGTGCAAAAGATATGTGTCAGTTGTACAGCACTGTAGGTTTACCAACATATAATCAGTGAACAGGATCGACACTGCAAACGTATGACAAATGCAGCATGGTGCTGTGGATTGCACAAAATCCAGAATGGTGATGGTTGTCCCATGTCACAGCTTCTTGGTTTCTCAGAGGCTGTGCACTCAGCAGACATAAGCCATCCAGCTCACTTGTCATTGCTTCTCCCTTTAAAACCAGGGAACTATAGTACGGCAAGACACCTTTAATGCTTGGAATTCTTTGTAGCAATCCAGTTTCAGACAAAGATGGGCCATTGCTGGATCCTAGCTTAACACCACTGTTGGCTGGCTCTCTTGGTAAGGAAACAGCCTATCTGTAATGGAAAAAAGTCCATCTTAAGGGGTGCTTAAGAGAGTCCTCCAGGTTAGGATTGTGTTCTAAAGGACATATGTAGGCCTGGGTTGCTGACTTTGATGCTGTTTTCAAATGTGCTGCTGGCATCTCAGCTAAGTACTTCAGGCGTGAAGCAGCTTTTAAATGACATAACAGTGTAAGGTCAAAGGCCTTTTGACATGTACTTCCCATCCACCCCAAAAATGACGATGACGACAACTCTACTACTACTACTACTACTACTACTACTTATTATTAGCCAGCCTTTCCAACAACTGCTTTCTTGCAACAGTAAATCAGTCAATCTTTAAGCTTCCACGGGACATTTTCTGCCTGATCTTATGCATGCCTACTCAGAAGTAAGCCTAACTTTATTTGATTGGGCTTCCTCCCAGGTAAACTGTTGATAGAAGCAGAGCATGCTGTTTTTAAGAAATCATCTCTACTGTTTACCAGGAAAGCAAGAGCAAGTCTGTAGCACTTTGAAATCTGAAATTCAAAGTGCTACAGACCTGCTCTTTTAAAACATCAACAACTAAGATATGCTATTTTCAAAAGCTCACAAATGTGTTAAGAGACCCTCAAAATAACAGCTTTTTAAAGAAAACAAAAAGCCATATAGCCAACCAAAAGCAAACTTCCCCCCCCACACACACCAGTATTTTTTGAGCAAACAAAAGCCACTCTGTCTCCCAAATGACTCAGATCCTAGTCGGAAGAAATAATTTTAAAACCAAGCATGGAAAAATACAGAAACAGCTTCCAAATTTGTTTTAAGGAAACCAAGTAGGTGGCAGACATGTTTAACACCTAAAAAAAAATTCAGCCACTTAAAAAACTAAGATTGCAGTCCTGGGCACATTTACTTGGGAGTAACCTTGGCAGGAGGTGTGGACTGATGGTTGAGCTGCTGGTACTGCCTGAAGCTAAGCAGGAAAATCTGTGGTTTGCTTTTGGATGGGAGACAGACGCCAGGCTGTGACAAGCTGCAGTACCTGTGGTGGCAGAACAGAGTCGCTGTGGAGCTGATTAGCTCACCGCAAGTGAGAGTTGCAGTGGAGTGTGTGAGGAGGCCAGCCAGCAAAGAATGGAATACGACCTTGAGGACCTGTCCAGGCGTGACTTGCGATTGCCTGCTGAGGCTTGATGGCAGGCAGCCAAAGGAGAGAACCACACTGGGAAGGCGACATCTGGGACTGAGGATTGGCGGATCATAAGAATACTGTAGATTTGTAAAAAACCCATTGAAAAAATGGTGGTTTAGACTAGCCTGCGGCCGCCTTGGGCATTTGCTTCAGCATGGGAAAGGCGGGGTATAAATTCTTCAAAATAAATAAATAAATAAATAAATAAATAAATAACCTCACTGAATTCTGGGTGCCATCTTAGCCAACTTTTCAAAACTGACATAGCTGTGCCAATGGGGCATGTGCTGCATCCTGCAATTGGGGAGCAGTCACGGATGCTTCCTCAAGGTAAGGGATGTTTGTTCCCTTGCCTCGGAGCGCATTGCCCTTACTCCAGTGCTGGAAAGTTGGTTAGGATTGCACCCTCAGTTAGATTCCTTCCAAGTGAACATGTGTAAGGTTGTGTGTTCATTAGTTACACATTATAATATGATAGATAAAGCAGGATATAAATCTTTAAAATCAGTCAGCCAGGTAGACCAAAAAGGGAGGGGGTTATAGAGAAAGACACATGGAAAAGTAGGAAAAGAAAGTCTCCTCCGTCCACCCACTCTCTCCATTTTATATAGATGCCAGAAAGAATAAAGGAATAACCCTAACATTTTCTCTCCCATTAAGTAGGATGGTCTTTACCAAGAAATCCTGACAGAATGGGAAGAATTCGTTTTAGCAAAGGGATTTCCTGAACAGGGGAACTAGACAGGACTAGCTGGGTTGTGGGAAGGTGAGGCAGGGTGATGACCTGAGGTTCTTCCCTGGAGGAACTTAAAGCAGCGATGTCATTCAGGGGGAACAGACCAGAACGGGCCTTCCGGAGCCTAACGGGCTCCGTGGCTGGTTCCGGGTTCCCGACAAGTGCCAATCAAAAGTGAGTTCCTGTTCCGAAATCATTTGAATGACACCACTGACTTAGAGCCTAATCTTATGCATACCTCCTCAAAAGTAAGCCCCATCATATTCAATGGGGCTTACTCCCAGATAAGTGTGGATAGGATTGCAGCCTCAATCTACTAGAACGGTGGTTTTCAAACTTTCATCTCCAGCACCAACTTTTTAAAATGATGTTCTACAGAGTCTATCAGGACCCATCTAGGTTTAGGAGACATTTTTTAAAAGGTTGTCTAGAAAGAAAAAATATTTATTTATTTTCAAACAATATTTTATTCATTTGCAAAATAATACTCAGTCCATTTCTCTTGAGGCAGCCTAACAAATAGCCTCAAGGCTTGAGGGGCTCAGTTATGTGACCCAGTGCCTCCACTACCTGTCACTGACAGACTTGGAAAAAAATACATCAGAAAAAAAAGGTGCTCAAACATTTATCTCCCTATATTTACACAAACTTGCAAACTGCAGGGGCTTAGTTCCTTGCAAACTGCAGGAGCTCAGCTATTTGCAGGGCAATTAGCTATCTTGCAAACTTTGGGAACTCAGCTGATTGCAGGGCAGTTATCAGCTGATTTTTGAATAGCCTTAGGGCTTGAGGCTATTAGTGATCTTTCCATCACCTGTATTTTCACTGGAGGCTCTGCAGGACCTACTAGAAATCGGGTCACAACCAAGGTTTGAGAAACACTGCACCTGTTCCTAGCAGCAGAAATATTTAGTTTGTTAATATTAACCATGTGATTATTGTTCACTTTGTTGAACAATGCAAACCACCCCACCCCATGCAAACAAGTTTGGACTGGGTTGGAGCAGGTTGCTGGGCTGAGCTGTGAGCTCCATATGAGCCCCACCACCATTGTAGGAGAGGGGAATAAAAAGTCAGCAAGGCAAAACACTGCTACCTTTGTGGCGCAACCCATCCTGGGCACTAGCTACTCCAGTTGCGTTCCTAGAGGGGGTGGGGCACTATGTTTTGCAAGGAGCCTTACCACTCCTCTCCCTCAGCATTGTAACCTGTAGGCAACGCTTTTCCCACGAACATTGGCTAAGAGGGCGAGGAGTAGTTTACATGGCAAGGTAAGGCTCCTTGCAAAATATAGCTCCCCACCCTCCTCCAGGGATGCTACTGAGCCACTCCACAGATTTCCAGGACAATGGAGCCTCAGTCACTCAGCACTCATTTCTGTATGTCACCTTGAGCTGTTTGTGTAAAAAGCAGCACATAAATTACACACATCAGTGTTGGTGAACTGGCAGCCTGCTCGGCAATCTCCCATTCCTCTTCATACCAGAGTGAGAGTGAAGTTTTGTGCCACTTGGCATCCCTCTCTCATTGCAAACTGAGACTAGCAGCCCCATAACAATCCGTGCTATGCCACATCATAGACCTTGATTGGCAAGGGGAGGGGAGTAGGAGTGGGAAGAAAGTTGTCCACTTATTAGCCTGCAGAGACTCCTCCAGACAGGAAATGCGTTGTTATGGATGTCACCCTCCAATCCTTTCCCCCCAATCAGCACAAGAAGGTTTATCCAATATGATGGGTGGAGAGACTCTCAGCTACAGGGTTTGTAACTATGCTGACAAAAGGAGCTGAAGGCCATTCAAGCCCCCACTTTAAGAACCAAGAGAGCAACTCCACAAACTGCAGAACACTTTCACAGTGGCTTCAACAATCCAGAATATCACCAAGCACTTTACACAGCTCAATTCATCTGCAACCAAATGAATGTCGGTTGAGCTTAGTGAACTAAAGTAGCAAAGACTGTCCTTGTTTGTTCTAACTATCCCATCAGCATGACCACATTATCCTGGTTTCTTTATCTCACCGTGCCAAATTTCTTTGCATTTGATGTGTCTGTCAGCTTGACAAACTCAAAACCTGGGCTGCAATGCAACTCTACTTGAGAGTTAGCCCATGCAATTCAAGGGGCCTTGTTTCTGAATACGCATCCATAGGGTCATGTTGCAGGGTCCTATTCCAAGCACACAGAAACAGCAGCACAGTAGTATGCACCAGAGACACAGAGTGGCTTGGAACAGCTCAGACAACACTCCCAGAGGTAGCAAGATTCCTATCCGTTTATTGTTTGCACTGTTAAAGACTGCCCACTGACTTCAGAAAGAACAGAGGCAATGGCAAGGGAGAGGGCATCCTCTCAGGTTACGTGCTGCCTCCTTCCCTGAGTGTGACAAAAGCATCAGGCCTGTTTGGACACTGGAGAGGGACCCACACCTAATTAGAAGCCAAGGCCGTCTCTGAACCTTTGGCAGCAGTGGGCTGATGAGCCACTGGGGGGCACCACTGGGGCAACCTGGTGTCAGTACCGGCCGAATGAATTAGTCCCAAAAGAAGGAAATTATTTACAGGTCCAAGACTGTCGCCTATCAGAACAGGGACAGTTGATAAGGCATGAAAGAAGGGCTGGGGGAGGGCAAAGATCAAGCCCAAGCTCACCTAGGCAAGGTGGTGCCAAAGGCTGCTCTGTGCGCCTGACCAGCTCCTGGTCAGCATGAGCTTAAACCTCCCCTTGCTGAATAAGCATGGCCAGATGCCTCCACAAGCAAATACAGGGAGCGCAAACTGGAAGGACTAACATACTTCTGTGGCCCAAGGGAGAAAATGAAGAGTCTCCTCTCAGAAAGTGAGGGGACGGAAGGGCAAGACGGAAAGACCAGTTTTGGCTGCAAATCTAATATGCTGATTTACTTCTGCAGCTGCCTTAAAAGTAAGCTGCATCTACCATGGCTGAAAATGGAACCCCCTTATAGGTGCAGTGGCCACTGTTCCAGTTTGGGCGCATGTGCTTGGCAGACAGGCTAGGGCAGGTGTCTTATTTGCTCCAAGTTATGGCGAACAAAACAGGATGATAGTGTTAGGATTTAGCCAAAGGGGCAGAAATTGCCCCTTTGGACCAAAGCAGGTCCACCAATGAATGGCTTAGCTCTGCTGCCATCTTTGATGCTATTCAGGATGCAAAGAAAGAGAGGGCTGTGCCTGAGAAGCAAAGGCTTCAGCAAAACAGCCATGTTAAAAAATAGAAGGAGGCCAGTGTACATAAAACGCCTCCAGGAATGCCAATTGACCCAGAGTGAGGGACAGCACTCCTGACAGCCCGAGGCACCAACATGAAGGGCAAAACCTTTGAACAGGTGTCCACCTCTTGCCTGGAAGCAATGCAATTGAGCCAATCACTATTACAGAAGCCAATTCCCAGGTCCAGCAGATCCAATCTAGCCCCTACACAGAGATGGAGCCTTCCCGGAAGCTTGTTGTTCCAATGAGGGTGTTCAGGAGAATAGGCCGTCCGCGCCTACATTCAGATTGTGCTGTCCTGATGATGTCATCCATTTGCTCCTCATTCTGGCAGGACAGCAGGAAGCCTTTTCCTCCTAAGCCTTCTGCCACCACATGGTAATCTGCAGGGAAGGACAACATGGATAAGGAAAGGGAAAGAGCACTGCCTCTTGGGGTGCTTCTGTTTAATTTCTGTTGGTCTGTGTTATTCAGTGCTGAGATAATTGGACTTAGCACATGCTCAAAAGCAATATTCTTCACATAGTCCAAACATAGCTTATTAAAAAATTCTAAAGCCTGGGAATTGGTGACTCAAATGAGTAAGCTCCATTACCTATTCCAAGGCCAACAGGTTCATATGGGTTGGCCAAGCCTTCCCAAGCTCCTCAACTTGGACTCAAATTCCTGATTACTCACAAAACTTGTGTCTTTGTTATGTGTAAGGAAAAAGTGAATAGAATACATAATCACAAAACAATATGTATTCCTCTTTAAAAATGGATTCCCTTTCTGTTTCAGAAACCATACATTTTGATGACTAGTTCTGTTTCAGTGGTTCTACAAGTTGCCACATACTGTGCCTTCCATTAAGCACAAGAATTTCCATTAAGCCGTTAGGTGTGCTGGTAATAAGGGAGCAGTTGTCTCTCACTGGACAATTTCATCTGTGATATGAAGCGTGGAGAATTTGTCCTGCAGCAAGATTTGTTCCATCCCAGAGGCTGGGCAATGCACTACCTCCCTGAATGCTGGAGAGCCCTCCATTCAGGGTGACCAGATACAATGCTGAAAGATATAGGCACTCTGTCCTCCATTGTATGGAAGAATTGTATGAATTTTGGCAGATACAGCTGAACATGAAAGGGTTTTAAAAAGTCTACCTATCAAAATTCCCTCTTGTATACAATGGCTAAAGGTATAGGTGCTCTGTCCTCCGCTGTATCCGTTCAAAGCAAAACCATCAGCCTACTCTGCCTCCATGGTGCAAGGAGGGCTTGCTTTTAGGGTTATCATCAGTGATATCATGCAGGGGGAACGAAGGGGAACTCAGTTCTACTAGTTAAAATTAGGGCTGACTCCGCCCACTTCACTCTCCCTCCTCCCCCCTCCCAATTCCTCTGCAAAGAGCTTTTCTTCTTGGTTGGCCAGCACTCAGAGGGTTAAAGGGAGCGACTCCGGATTCCTAGGGGGGCGAATCATGCCTAACGTCACTCAGATTTGTCAACTCACCCAGGTAGTCAAGGCCACAGGCGACATTGCTACCAAGCAGGGGGACTTGCTCCCGGGAAATCTGGCTCCAGCAGGCATCATTCCCAACAAGGGCAATGACCGGCGTCTGACAGAACAGGACAAAGTGTTGAGAAAGTACATCCACATCTGCTATTAGACTGCAGACTATCAAATGAACAATAACGTACAGAATTGTGGGTGAAGCCATGACCCAAGGTCCCTGTTATGAGTCAGAAGAGGAGAACCTATTGCAATCTTCA
The DNA here is from genome assembly GCA_029204185.1 of Lerista edwardsae. NCBI lineage: Eukaryota > Metazoa > Chordata > Lepidosauria > Squamata > Scincidae > Lerista > Lerista edwardsae. The sequence continues at coordinate 298,290 of JAJKFI010000082.1, read as the reverse complement.
TAGCCATCTGAATGAAGGGCCCAAGCCTAGCCAACTTTTCAGTACCAATGCAGCTCCAAGGTAGAGAAACAAACATTCCCTTACTTTGCGGGGCCTCCAAGACTCACCACAACCCCAGGAGGTAGCGCATGCACTCCTGGCACAGTTGCATCAGTGCTGGAAAGTTGGATAAGATTAGACCCTAAGTCCCCTCCACCCTCTTAACAAAATCAGACCTTGGGCCCTGTGCAACCAACCCTCTGTCTTCCTTTCCTGTACACTACATGAAAAGAGGAAGGGCTGAAAAGAATGAGAAAAACAGATGCAGGAGAGAACTACATGAATGTCTATTTTCCTCTCTTCCATTCCCAAGCAGCATGTAGGACTGGTTTGGGGATTAGGGGAGAAGTGAGCAAACAAAAGAAAGAGGGAGCCATCATTTAGCACTTGCAATTCTCTTGCTCCAGCCATCTGAGGCTCCCCTCCGTACTGCCTGGAATGGGTTAGAGATGGGAGGGAGAACTAGATGGGTAGAAAGCCTGGTTGAATTTGAAGATTGGGAGGAAGACAGTTTGGCCCACAAGCACATCACATCTGCAAGTGGCCCACCACCAAGACAGATGGTCAACAAGGCCTACAAACAAAGAGAGCTGCTAATGACCACCAAAGCTAGTTTCAGGTCAATAGTGTTGTCATTCTCACCGCTTTCCCTCCCTTCCCATCTCTGTTTACTGTACCCATGGATGCTAAAATGGTCAGGGTTTCCAGAAACCAGGCAGGGTTACAATACCTTGTGTCGCACGAAAGTATCGAATTCCATGATGCTAAACCCAAGAGAGCCATCTCCATAAAGGATCCAGACCTAGGAGGAGGAGGAGGAGGAGAAAAATAAGAGCACAGTACAGTAGCCCAAGACCAGGAGAGTGGGGTGGAATGGCATTCCAGGAGATTTTGTCACCATACGGACTCTCCCATAAGTGGTTGTTACTGAGGAGGACTGCTCAATCTGAAGAAAGTTCACAGAAGTTAACTGTCTGAATCCCCAACTTTTCACCCTTGTGATGTCTTTGAGGCTGAGACACTCGACTAGAGATCCCACCCTTGGCTTCTCACAACTGTGCACTAACCTCAGAATCTGGCCTGCAGAGCTTGGCTCCTAAGGCAAAGCCTCCACCAACTCCCAAGGTCCCAAAGGCGCCTGCAGTGGGAGGAAATGGAGAGTCAAGGATAGAGGGGAGCCTGTGGGGGCCATGATTCCAACAAGCCTATGACCTGACCAGTACTCAGTACTATTTTTTTTAACTTTTTACTTATTTAATTTAAAATTTAAAACAGCTGCTATACAATTAAATAAAAACGTATTTCTTAAACATACACAACAGGCTTTATCGGCCACTTGTGTTTGTTTTGTCTATTATTGATCTTTTTTAAAAAAAAATTATTTGATCTTAGCTACCTTGGATCAGCGGTGTCATCCTGGCGGAACGGCCCGGTACGCCATCCCGCAGACAGGCCCGGGCCACGCCGCGTCTCCCGAGGACGGGCGAGCTGCTCCCGGGCCCGCACGTCCTCCTGCACATCCAAATTGCTCTGAAATGGAGCGATTCGAGGCGCAGGGAGGCGTGGCTGGCCTCCGCCATAGGGGCGGAGGGCTGCCAATAATCCAGGCGTTCCGGTTCCTGGCGTGCCAGGATGACGTCTCTGCCTTGGATGTCTCAAAAGTGGAGATGGAAAGGTGGGATATGGTATTTTAAATAAATAAAAGTAATCCGTGGCCCTGTGCCAAGACAACAACACACATGATATTTAAGGAACAAGGGCCTGCCCAAACTTCTTTTGCAAGCCTCCAGAGGGAGGGCGATATAAGCAGAAATCAAACACCAAAAGCTACATTGCACAGGAAGTCCAGATAGGAAACTCTGCATGAGGCTTGTATTCAAAAGTCAAAGAAAGGTATATTTTCCTTAATAAAAAACATTGTAGGAAAAGATGGAACTATTCTAACTAGTCTCTTTTGCTGTATCTCTTCAAGAGGAAGGGAATGCAACAAAGCCTAAGAATGAAAACCCAAGAGCATGCATTAACAGAGGGAAAACACCTTGCCCGCTACTCTTGATGGCCTTACTGCCCCCTGCTGGTACAGATGCAACAATACAGCACTGCTCCATATTCCAACAGGGGGAAAGGGAGTGTGCACAAACCATCCCTAGGCGGAGAAACATTCAGTGCAGAATGTCTTCCTGAAGTTTTCCCTCAATTCTACCTTCTGGGCAAAACTGCTTCTTTTTCCCCCTACGCCTGCTCCTCTTCATTCTGAAATCTTTACAAAGGGATTCTCTAGGTCAGTGGTTCCCAAACCCCTACCAGGGAGTTGGGGACTTTCTGAGGTGCTGCGGGGGGGTGGGGGGCAAAGGCAGCAACGGGATCCCCAGGACCGCGCTGCTGCCCTGATCAAAGGGACCTATTTTTAACTTTCCTCTCGCAAGTTCCCCCTCTCCCCACCCCTTAACGGGGTACTGGACAGTGCTTCCCAGGAAGGTGGGTCGCGACCCAACACTTTGGGAAGCACTGCTCTAGGTGATATCCTGCACCGGGGTTGTACAGGCCAGTCAGGTAGCACAGCCTCCCTTGGATACATTCACTCCTCGAAAGTCTGCATGAGCAGAGCAATTCTGGTTACCACCTTTGCCATAGCAAGTGGGATGCCGCCTTCGGACAAGAGTGATAAGCAAGCATGGGCGGAGGCACCCTGGACACCTCTGCCAAGTGTCACAAAATCTTGCACTTCCCTTTTATGCTCCAGGGCAGGAGAGAAAAGTGGTTATTGTAACTGCTTTCAACCGAGACACACTGGATGTATCAGCCAAGCTCAGCCAAACAGCCAGATCGTCTCCTGCACTGGAGTGGGAAAGAGAAGCAGGGGCGGTGAAATGGCTAAGCTGGGACATTTCTCCTTTCTCATATTGCAGCCGAGCGCTGGCTCTGTGGCTGTGCAAATGCATCAAAACTGCATGAGAATTACGAAGCTGGAGTTTGCCATCTCCCCACCGCTCAAGTCCAGACCTGAAAATACGCTATAGTTAAAACATTCCACCCAATGCCCAGTTCTTGCTAGTGGCTCTTTACCTGGATCCAGCCAGGACAGGGGGCCCCTGGGATGTACAATGTAAGCAGCGCTCCCCACGAAGTCACCTCCATCCGCAACCAGCAGACTGTCTTCGGGGAGCAAGTGGTCCACATGATGCAGCAGCTTCAACGGGTTGAGGTGCTGTTTTGTTCGCTCTTCCGCCTTCTCACTGGAAAGGAACAAGGGTCAGAAAATGATATGAGATCATGCCCACGCCTAGCCTTCTTCAGTGCCATACAAGGGCAGGTCAAATGAACACTCTGCAAACATACACACAGCAGGGTTTCTGACCTGTTTGCTTTCTCCTTCAGATGATCCTTCTCCTTCAGACTCATTACCCAGTCTTGGGGACAGGAATAGCCCTTCAGTCCTTGACTCAAGAGGACTAGGAAGGAGCCAGCATCCCCTGTGGGAAAGGAAGCAAAAGGCTGTAACCAGGAGGGAAGATGGGTGGTGTGGGGTACATGCAACCAGTGTTATCTTTTTTCCCAGGTTACTGCCAACTCAGACCATGCCACAGCCATCCTTTTCCTCCAGTAGTTCCACCCGTGCCAAGACCCCAGCACCCTCCCCTACAACTCCCACAGGGATGTCAAACTTAAGGCCTGTCTTTATCCGGCCCATGTGATAATTGGGCTCTCCCATATCTTGAAAACAGGATCAAGATTTCACCTCCAGGCTTCGGTAGTGTCAGAAATGTTATTCAGCCCACGGTATGAAACGAGTTTGACACCCTTGCTGTAGTCCCTGTTGGGGCCCTCCCTCACCCTTAATGGCCATGTAGGGTTTCCAGAAAACATTTGCATTCTTCATTAGTTGCTCCTGGTTCCTGTTGATGGCAACGATTTTGCTGTGCTTGCTCAAGACACGCCCATAGGACAGGCGGAAGTCACAGACCGTTCCTGGGAAGACAGAGAGAAGCTGTGGGAATCGGGCCATCACTGAAGACACCCATAGCCCAACCGACTCAAAACGTGCCTTCGTTTGATTCCCCACCCCCAAAAATCAATCCAATGGTTTTAGGAACGTCCCCTCTAGAAAAGGCAAGAAATAACCCCTCAGGCCCAGATACCTGCCAGAATGACCACATCTGCCTCCTTGAGTGCCTCACGGCGGTTCTGACGAATGTGCAGTGGGCTACTCTTCCCCAGCATGCCCCGGGCCATGCCTCCCAGGAAACAGGGAATCCCCAGTTCTTCTAAAGCAGCTCTGTAAGGGTAGCAGGGAGAAGGACCTAACTGAACCAAATAGTTCACTGTCCCAGTTGGCAACAGCAGGCTAACTCCTCTCTCATCCCACTCCCTCTACCCACGAATGTAGGTCAAGGCTCCCATTGGATTCCAGTTCTGCTTTTCTTGTCAATCCGGCTATCCCATCTCTAGACTTCACTTGCCACAGCAGTGATCCACCCCTCTCAAGAGATAGCCTTGCTGAGCAATGGAACTGGATCACAAGCACTGATAGCATTCCTGAGCAACAGGTAAGGTTGCTAATGTGACCTAAGAAGCCAAAGTTGCTCCAGCTAGGCCTCCTCTGAGGCAGCATACCTCACCTGAGCATCTTTACAGGTGTTGGAGGCAGGGTGACTTGACTGCCAAGAAGGATGACTGGCTTCTTGGCCCGGCTGACGAGCTCCACACATTCTTGCACCTGCATACAGAAATATGCCCAGGTGAAGGACCGAGGCTGCAAACAAAGGCTTCCAAGCAGGAACATGACCCCTTTGGTAGGAACAGCTCCAGCCCATTCAGAAGCAATGAGATGACAAGTCCAGGGCTTTGCAGGTAACAGGTTGGACAATTTTTCTCCCACCCTCAATCCAAGGGAATAATGACTTACCATTCTCTAGGAAAGGCACGAAGGGTCAAAGGAGTAGGAAAACAGAAGATGCCCTAGCTCCCCACTTTGTGAACTGAACACAACTGAAGTTGGGCTTGCTGACTGATGCCATAGGACATGGCATCAGTCAGCACCTGGAGAGTCTCACCTGTTGCTTTGTGGCCTGTGGCATTTTCACTGGCAGGGGTGACAAATCTTGCGCCTCCCATGCCCCAGCAAACAAGTTCCCCAAATAGCTGCGCAGATACCTACAAGAGAAGAAAGAATCTTTCATGGCTGCTGTGCACAGAGCAGAACCCACAGAAGCTCAAGAACTCAGCTTTTGTTTTGCTACCCAAGACATGAGCACTAACGAATCACAAGAAGCTTAGGCATTGACTTCAAAAATGTAGATCCAACTTTTAAGCTTTAAAAAAGTCTCCAGAGTGCCCTTGGTCCTCTTTCCCACCATCGTCTCCCCTGATTGGCAGCATCTCTCCAAGGTGTCATGCATCATTGGTTGCCCTTCAAAATAGGAAGTATCATTCAGGCACATGTTGTAGTCTTGGGTAGTGCTTCAATCTTTTGAGGAGCAGGTTATGTACTGTGCTAATTTTATATAAGAACAAACAATATTTGCAGAGATATTCCCTGTAGTGCTACTGCCTTCCTTCTGCCAAATGGCCCTCAAATAGTGTGGCCTCACCCAGCAGTTCAGCTTGACATCACCTCATGCGCACCAAAGTCTGGCCTAACCCCTGAGCATGCGGGCCAGGAACCAAGAGGAGGATAGACTGCACAGTTGTGTGTTGTTCTCTGTAAGCCGCCTTGGGCATTTGCTTTGGCATAGGAAAGGCGGGGTATAAATTCTTCCAATAAATAAAATACAGCAATCGTGAAACACGACTTCACATTAAAATGTGGATCTCCAGACTTTTCAGTACAAGGGCCACATTGTATATTTTACAGATTTTCGCAGGCCGAAAAAAATCCGTTTTATAAATAAATGAATGAATGGAATTTAAATGAATGAATAAGTTTTACTTGAATCTTTTTTTGTGATCAGCATGATATGATTCAGAACAAAAGAGAAATGTGACATTTCCAAAGAAACAACAGAACATTTCACATACAAAACTTTTGTTCACATATACTGTTATTCTGCAACCTTAGAGACTTATGACAGATTTTAAGTGCTATATCAAACAGAACTTTCTCTATTTATGGCATTCTACCAGTATGAATAGAACACAATATTTATTTTCACATTTTTATACCCCCCTTCTTCCCAAGGAGTTCAGGGTAGATAGTTCCTTCCTTCCACTTTAACTTACAACAACCCTGTGAGGTAGGTGAAGCTGGGAGATTGTGACTGGCCCAAGTTCACCCAGGAAGCTTCGAGGCTGAGAGTGGATTTGAACCTGATCCAGGTCTGTCCAGCTCCAGAACCACAACACTATCCTGCCATACTTCCAACGGGATAGTTCTCGGCTCCCCAAGCAAAGTAAACAACTTTACTGACAGGGAAGGAAAACTTACGCACCAGTTAATAATTTTTCCCATCAGGTTTTTGGAAGCCTCCTCCTTGATCAGCTCCCTCTCCACTAAATGATAAGGGTACAGCACATCCAAGGGGAACTCCACAAACACAGGGCCTGTAAGATAACCAGCAAGTTGTACAGTTGCCTCATTTACATAGTGTCAATCTCAGCCCTATCAACAAAAGCTGACTGACTGGGACCTGCATAAGCCTCTTTTGCTCTCCAAAGCCAAAAAATCAGAATCATGCCCCAAAACCAACCTTACTTACCCAGCTATGAACATTAAGACCATTCTTGTCACAGGTCAGCCAAGCTCTTGTGTCAGAAGCTAAGTGGTCTGGATTGCCCCAAGGGAAAGGGGGTCTGATTGCCAAGACAGGTGGCAAATGGAAATGCAGCCGGCTGCCCTGGTGATGGCAGTAACAGCCCTCTATGGGCACAGATACCCTTTACCTTGCCAAAGCACCTCTGCTGAGCAGCTTCATTCTGGCGATGAACAGAAGAGACTTGTCAGAGGTCAAGTGGCATACCTGGAGTGTCACACTGGGCAATGGCAATGGCCTTTTGCAGCACGGGGACGATCTCTCTGACAGTCTTCACTGAGGCACAGAATTTGCAGAGTGGCTTGAAGAGGGACAACTGGTCAATATCCTGGAGAGCCCCTCGCCCCTGAGGAGAAGGAGGAGGAGGAGATGAAGTCTCACTCTGGCACACACAATTTGTACCTTCAGCAATAGCTGGCCTTGTCTGCTTGACACAGGGACAAAAATGGTCTTCCAGACACACAGCTGCCTCAGGCCTGGGGTGGGGAGAGGGGGGTAGCAAGTCCAGACATACCAGTGGAGAACACAGAAAGACCAGTGCTTGATAAAAACAGCCAGCAGCTGCACGTTCCAGCTGCTCCTTCCTCCTCCCCCTCCTCTGAGTCGAAGGCGAGTGGCTTAAGTACTTACCTTCTGCAGTGTGGCTGCTGCCCCTCCAATCAGCAACACAGGAGACTCTGCCATCTGTGCATTTTTCACAGCAGTCACTGTGTTTGTCACCCCAGGTCCTGCTGTCACTGCAGCTACTCCCACCGTCCCTGCAGCAGAGCAGATGAACCAACAGCATCATTCTGTGCCCCTCCCTTTCCAGCAGAGCACAACAGCCACGAAGTGGGTACCTGAGAGTCTGGCCACTGCGTCGGCTGCAAATACAGCTGTCGCCTCATGTCTCGTGTCCACAACACGAATGCCCAGCTTCTCACTGGCCACCAAAATAGGTGAGATGTGTCCACCCACTAAAGTGAACACGTGGCGCACGCCGTGGGCTTTCAGAACTTCTGCTACTCTCTCCCCACCATGCCGAGTGCTCTTAGTGTCCACCTGGAACAGACAAGATCATCTCTTGATGCTGGCTTCACAGAAAGAACACAACATTAAAGACTGAGGGGCAGAGCATGTGGGGACAGACAAGGAAGCCTGCAAAAGCAGACACCTCAGGCTCACAATTCCTTTAGCCCACTCCCAACTGAGGGCTTTTGGAACCTAAGCATTAAAAAGTGGGCCCTCCCAGAAACAGGGCTCCTTGAAAAAAATGTATTGTTGTTTAAGCCGGAGCACTTAAAGCTAACACAATTTGCATTTACGAGATCATAGTCTAACTAATGCAAAAAGTTCTGCTAATTCCTACTGGGCCTCTGGTACAGAGCCAGAGGTGCAAGAACACTGAAGGAACCTACTGAGCTTGCTATAGGGTTATTTTTAAAGCCTCGATATGCATGCCCCCCCAAGGACGTGGTGGCACAGCGAGTTAATCCGCTGTTGCTGGGCTTTCCAACCACAAGGTTGGGAGTTCAAGACTGCGTGACGGAGTGAGCTCCCGTTGCCTGCCCCAGCTCCTGCCAACCTAGCAGTTTGAAAGCACCTAAATGCAAGTAGATAAATAGGGACCACTTTGGTGAGAAGGTAACGGCTTTCCGTGCGCTACGGCGTAGAGTCATGCCAGCCACATGACCACGGAAGCTTGTCCTTGGACAAAACGCCGGCTCTACAGGCTTTGAAACGGAGATGAGCACCGCCCCCTACAGTCGGTCACGACTAGACCATTCGGTCGTGGGGAAACCTTTACCTTTATGCATGCCCCCCAGCTACAAAATGTTTATCACAAACTCCATCCAAACAGAAAAATGAACAGAACATGACTAAGTCCCAGGAGCAACTCAAGAGCCAGTAAAGGGTGAGTGGGTGGATATAATCCCGCTTTGAGTTTATATTGTTTAAACCCTGCCCAGCTTCTCCAAGACCCACCATTCTCCTATGGATGGATTACAGATATCTAAAGGCAGCAACTGATGCTTGATTTACCGGATGCCACATCTGGTAGATCAGTCCCATTTTGTGAGCTGCTCCAAGAAGAATCGCCGCGATGGTCCACAGAAGGGCTATCAACCATGTTGAGGAGCTTCCCAGGGCTGAGGTGGCAGCAGCAATGGTAGGATCCATTCAATATCTGCCAAGGATACACTCCTATCCCAAAACAAAGACAACTACATAAGTGCCATTTCCAACCAGTACACTCACACACACACACACACACACACACACACACACACACACACACACACGCACAATGCTTCAGCCCTTCTACTCCCTACAGGTTCTCAAATTTTGATTTACTTCTCAATCTCTTGAGGTGACAGGCAACAAAAAAATTGAATGAATGAGGGAATATCCTGTCAGTTCAAGTCAGGTAACATTTTACCTAAGCTGCATTACAATGTGCTCAGAGATTATGATGGTTAAGTCAGGGCTTGACAAATTTGTTTTGGATCAATGAGTTGGCCCAAAAATTTAGGAGCCAGACAAATTTTCCAGCATTCTGCTGGAGATGCTCTAGGGGGATCTCCTACTACAGGCAGGGGGTTGGACCAGATGACCTTGTAGGCCCCTTCCAACTCTATGATTCAAGGTTTAGTGTTTTTAAAATGGCAAAGAAAAAAATCACTGTCACCAGCGAATTGTATAAATTAGATTTTACACATAAACAAGCACTTCATGGGCCTTTATGGCATATAAAATAACATAGTTTGATGTGAAATGACGAATTAGTCTGGTCAATTTAGGGGGGAAAAAACCCATAACCCGGGACTAATAAAAGGTCTGTCAACTGTTCTTGTCAGTACTAGGTGTACTAATTGACAGAAAAAAAGTTCTCCAAAATTTGACCACTGAAAGTGGGTTATTTTCAAGATGGCAGCCATGAAAACCATGAAAATTGGCCAAAATCATGCAACCGTGTTATTTTTAAGCTCAGAAAAAGTCTAACCAAAGGTCTGTCAACTGTTCTTGTCAGTACTAGGTGTACTGATTGACAGGAAAAACGTTTTTCAAAATTCAACCACCGGAAGTGGGTTATTTTGAGCTCTGGGCTAAGCCACTGGCAGGGATTGGCTGGACTGCTCAGATGTCACAGATGGGCAAGGAAAGGAGAATAGGAGAAGTACTGCCTAAGAAAAAAGGTAATGGATGCCTAGGAAGTTAGCATGTCAAGGTAAGAAATTGGTCCCTTGGAGTGAACCCTTGGCTAGCTAGGAAATCACTTCACTCTCTGGAAACATCAATGCTATTCTCCCTCATTGTCTGATCACTCCTAACCTATGTCCGAACCCTCTAAGAGGAGATCAACTGGCATGCAGGGATCTCCCTTAAAGCTCTTGATGGATTGGTTAGGGCAGTGGTGTCAAACATAAGGTCCATGTGCCAAATATGGCCCCAGTAAGCTCTTTATCCAGCCCACAAGATAGCTCTTTATCCAGAACCACAAGGGTTCTCTCAGCTCCACCATCAGCTGCTGAGCTGCCAAGTGACAACTTGGCAGAAGCTGCACTGCTGAAAGGGCAGCCTGTTTGTTAATTGGGCTGTCCCAGATCTTGAAAATATGATCAAGATTTGCCTATTTTCTCTTCTGTGGTTTGCAGCTAATATAAACGCATTAGTAAGAAAATAAGAAAAACATGTTTATTTCTGGTCATCCCCTGCTTAACGATGTCACTTCCTCTTAACATCACTTCTGTCCCTCAGCACGTGCCATGAATGGTATTCAGACCACTGTCTGAAATGAGTTTGACACCCCAAGGTTAGGGGGGAACCATATACTGGAGGTCTAGGGTTGATCTCAAGCCTTCCCCTGAACAGTGTCAAAATGGACCAAGAGGCCTTGACTCAGAAACACACAGCACACAAACAAGGAGAAAACTACAGAGCGGAGGTGCTTAACCTGTGGTACATGGACCCCTAGTGGCTTAAGGAACCAGGCGCAAAAATATGATTCCCCTGTTCTATTTCCTTCCTATTAATTTTTTTCACAAATATAGTTTTTAAAGTATGTTAAGTTATATCATTAAGATTTTGTTTCACTCCAAATGTAGGGTGGCATGGGGCATCATTATGCAATGTGAAGAAACGGACAATCATCATTTTTGCCAAGCTAACATCAAGAATAGTTTCCCATTCATAAGAATTTAAGAAAACATTCACTGCCATTATGATGATGGGTATTTTTGTTGATGTGGATGTCATGGTGAATGGTAAAATGTAGATTTTCTTCAAGTTCATTGTAATGTTTTCATTCTAGGCTAGTTATTATAATATTGTTTAATATGTGTGGATGCTTGATATTAGAAACAGCTTTACAATTAGAAAACAGCTTGCAATATAATTATAGCTAGAGTGTGACCAGTAGCTGATCTGGCAGATTTCATGAAAACCATCCATCAGGTATGTTTCATACATCATCCTGTCTTGAAGCATTCTTCATTCAAATATTGTTGATTGATTCTGCAAGGTTGTTTATTGCATTGCCAAGCAGAAGAAGCCACACGTGATGGAAGAAACCTTGGTGATGCCCTGGAAACGATTAAGATGGTTTGTGGTTTGGAGCAGAACAAGAAATGAATCTGTCAAATGATGTCACCCAAATCCAGAATCACTAACATGTCTTTCTTTGCCAAACAATAACTGGAAGAAAAACCTTGGTCCTCTGTGTGCACAGATGGTGCTCATGTGATGCTTGATCTAATTTTGCTACTTTGATGAAGAAGCTCCACGTTATCACCTTCTCCATATACCTTCTCCTTATCTGCATTGGTGGATGCCAAGCCCTCAGCTTGAAGGCATCAGAAGATCTCCCAGAAATGACTGGAAGTTACCACCATGACCTGGATCTGGAAGTGCCTTCCGGACACATCTCGGGGAGCTTTCTGAGGAGGCCAGGAGGACACAGGTGACCTCCAGAGGGCCAGGCATAGCCCCCATAGATAAGTTATTGTGGCACCATCGGGCAGATTTAATTGTCCAGAGATTTCCGTCTCCTTGGAAGATCATGGAACTGATCCCTTGTGGATACCAAGGTCCCACTATACTGACAGCAGACTCTACGAACAATCCTGGAAGATATCTTGTCTACTGCCATTAAAGTAAGCAACTTCATCTGAGCCAGGGTCTTGGATCACCAGTTTTTTTGGTCAAAAAATGGGAGCAGAAACCACACAGAAGTCCAGCAAAATCCTGAAGAACTTGACTGAATGTTGGGCAGAAATTTCACTTATTTTTAGTGAAAAGGAAAACACTCTCTCAGAACAGTTTGGTTGGAAGACATTCATTCATGGCTTGGCTTACCTGGAACTATTTTTGGCCATATGAATGAGGGCCATAGTAATCTTTTGATTCAAGGCCATTTGATTGTCACCATTGTGGATGCTGCTGAAAAAGCTCTTCTGGCTAACTTGCCACACTGGAAGAAGTCATTAAAAGTGGGGCACTATGCAAAATTTCTAGTGCTGGGGGAAGTGTTTCTGTAGGCTGGAGTCCAGAATGACAAAGCAGTGTCAGCTTTAATGCTGAAAACTACAAACACTTGGAAACACTGCAGAACTCTTTTGAAGGTTACTTCTGCTCGGATGACCTCAACACTGAAACATGGATTCCAAATTCTGTCCTTGCAAACACAACTACTGTAGAATACTGTAGATACAGACTACTGTATCAGTGATGCAGAACTTGCCAAAGATGACCTCACTGGCTCAAGGACAAATAAAAGGAAAAGATGCAACATGAATTTAACTCAAAAATTCTTGTAGAATTCTGGTATTTCTTGACACAAGCCTATCCTCATCTGGCAAAGCAAGCCATGGAAGCTCCAATTCCATTCACTACTGAATACCTTTGTGAGTTGGAATTTTCCATACTTGTTGCCATCAAAACCAAAAGTCAAAATTGATTAGATGTCAATGACAACATGCATGTTGCCATGTCAAAGACTACTCCACAATTTCAACTTCATAGACAAGCTGAACAGCAGCCAACCTCTCACTGAAATGTACTTTGGAGCAGAATTTAAATTTACTTTTTATTTGCACAACTTGGATTTGTTTCAGTTTTTTTCAGGAAATAGCTGTAATTTTTGCATGAAAATTTAGAGGGAGAGATACAATTATTCGGATAGTTTTTAAATTCTGTCTATATAAAGGATATCAATTTCCAAAGCAATAAAATAAGCGCCCGCCCGCCCGTCTGTCTGTTTTTTTCTGGAATTGGGGTCCACAGTTTTCATCAGATGCCCAAAAGAGCCTGTGATCCCAGAAGGTTAAGAACCACTACAATAGAGGAACTATGCTTGTTGTCAATTTCACTGTAAACAAGACCCATAAGATAGGGGGATTGGGGGTCAATGGCAAGACTTGCTGAAGATTAGGGTTAGCCATCTGTATTTGCCAAAGTGGGTTGAGGTGTTGCAGAGGTGGTGAGAAAAGATAGTACAATTATCTCCAGTTGCAAAGGCAGGTAGAAAGGCAGAAAAGGGCTCAAAGGCAAACCCAAATGGGCTAGCTCAATGTTATTCAAACTGTGTTTCAGGACCATTTGGTGGGTTGCAACAAGCTGGGAGCAGCCATCTTGGAAACTGCAGACCTAACTTTTGTATATTCCTTTTGTGAGTGTTAACAGTTCGAATTTTCAAGTGAGGGTTTTTTTTTTAATTTTGTTTTTAGTTCAGTGCTTTTACATCCTATTTCTTCCTCATCTTGCTTTCTGTCAGGGATGTTTCACGGTTGTACAATTGCTGCAGTCCAAGAATGCCAATTTGCATTTCAGGAGTTAAGTGTCATTTGATTATGTTACAATGATAGCACTTCCTGTTTGATGATGTCACTTCCTGCCACAACATCACTTCCAGGTTAATGACATCATTTCCAGTGGGTCCTGACACAAGTGCCATTCTAAAAAGTGGGTCCCTGTCTAAAAAGTTTGAATACCACTGCCTTAGCTAATTCCAAGGAGAAGGCAAGGCAAGGTAGCTGAGACTGTTTTCCTGGGGGAAGGGGTGTGTTACAAGGCAGCTCAACAAGTGCCTGAGCCAGTTTACAAAAGGATAGCTGCTCAACAGGCACTAGATCTGTTCGGTTATGCTCAGAGAGGGGAAGTGAGGAGGAAAGGTTGGAAAGGGGGTAGCCATTCCCAAATTGTGGGGCACGACCCAATGTTTGGTGGGTTGCAAAAAGTTGTGACTTGAGGCCTGTAGGATTTGAGGCGTCTTGTCATCTGCCTAATATAAATGTCATATGGCTGGCTGGGGAAATGCTCTCCTGGAAAGCAGGCAACTCTTGCCACTGAAGTTCTAGTAGAGCGATGGAGCAAGCCCAACCAGTCTGTCAGTTTCTCAGTTTCCCACATACCCCTGGTGCAATAACCCAACCAGTGGTGATTCATGGAGGTGAGAGTAGATAAATACCAAAGCCTACCTGCAAAAAGCTGTATGTTATTTTCCCAGCAGTCTACAACAATTAGCTCCGATCTCAATAGAGCAGACAGTTGCCAGATCTCTCAGATCTTTTCTACAGAACTGTTAAAACAAGTTAACTGCCTGCGAGCCTTGTGTATACGTGTGGACTTTGTATCAGCTGCCTTGCCTTGTATTGGTCAGCTCATTTTCTTGGATAGCTCATTCTTAGCAAGCTGCAGCACAAGCCTCCATCTTCGACTTCACTCATTTCTACTTGCTTGCCTCCATACCTTCTTCCCCCAGGTTTTAGTGGGCCAAAGCAGAACAAGGTGAAATCCTTGGTGTTCACATTTAGTAATGCACTGTATGTGTTATTTGAGTTCATCTAGGTTCTAGCCTTCTTTGTTTGGGGGAACAAAATAATTCTCATTTCTGGGAGTCAAAAATCTGGTTTCTGAAAGCATCTCTGTAAATTTAGGCAGTAGCCATCAGATTTTTAATCTGGTGTGCAGACAGGAGATGGAACGGAAGACAGAACTTTGAAACTTCTTGGATTTCTAAGCCTTGATCTGATGTGTGCCAGATGCATTCTTTTAAAATGATATAAAGGTATTCTCAAACTACCTAATCCTAGAGTTCCCATTCCTATTTTACCCAGAATAACTCGGCTAGATGGCACTTTGCATTAGATACAATGGTAGAGGTGAAGTAAAATTTCTTCAGTGCTACAAGATTAGGGCCTTCAAATAAACCCTAATGTTGGATTTTACCCCTCTTCCGTCACTTAAGCATTGTCCCTGCTGTTTCATAACTCCATTCTTCAGTATGCCAATTTGGGCTTTAAAGCACAGTACAGGCCTCCTTGCAAACATCCTAAGATATCTCCCTGATACAGACATTCAACAGAAAGGCTGACCATTACAATAAAACAGTAATTCCCAAACCCCTTTTTTAGGTACAAGAACCTGTCAGGACCCACCTAAGGCCTAGCAACGGAAGTGATTGCTTTTAATAAATCACACTTTTGAAAGTCAAAAGAACACCATATTCTTTTTAGGATGTTCTGAATGCTTTATATCTAAGTGAGTTTTGAGTTCAGTGATTTATTCAGCCCTGAGAACAACATTGCACAGAACACATTGTGGCTTCTCTATACCATTGCTGATCAAGGTGGTAAAGCTACATTTTAGATAGTCTTTGAAGTATTTACATTCCTTTTCCCCTTATGCTGAGACTCACCTAGGCATGCACATCGAAGGCATGACTTGCCCACTCAGAAAGAGACTGGGCACAAATTTCATCACACAAATACGCAACATCAAGGAGTCCATAGCAAGGCTTTTCCCCAAATTTCGCAGCCACAAGCATTGAGGAAGTGGCAGTTTAATGGGGAAGCCTATTCCTGCCTAGCCAAAATGAAGCTTCCAAGATGGTGGTGCCCAGCTTTTGAAGATGGCTGCCCCAAGCTCTTCACGACCCCCTGAAAATATGTTTGTGACCATCTTGGGGGTCCTGACCCCCAAGCTGGGAACCACTGCAGTAAAATGTCAGCAAAGACATTTTGGAAGCTAACCAGGTCCATCAACCTAGAAGTCATCAACAGCTGGATCAGGAGGCAGAAGTGGGTCATGGCAATTGTGCAGCTGCCATTCTGATTTGAGGTTCAACCTGCACAACATGAACAGTAGCAAGGCCTAGGGGTCTAAAGACAAAAACAAAAACACACACTTAAATTTAAAATGTAGTCTGAATTTAATAAACAACACACACACATACTTGCAACATCTTAAAACAGAATCTATTTTTTTTATGCTATGCGGACACATTGTGCTAAAGCTTGCTTTTCTTTATATTAACCCTATTTACATGTTCACCTTGAACATTTAATACCTTATATAATACACCTTGACAGTGTAGAACAGCTTGTGACCTTTCAAGGATCAAAAGTAGATCTAGGATCAGGCCACCACAAGCAGCATACTTCATCCTTGAGGGCAAGCCCAATCATGACAGGTGCACTCCACCACTCAAATCAACAAGCTTTACAACATACAGCATTTCTATCTTGTCCAGATTAAGTGCCAGTTGCTCTCCCTCATGCAAACCAGCAGTGCTACCTGTACTGGTACAAATTCAATTTCAACCATCAAAATTAAAATCAATGTAATTACAAACAGCAACCTCTGCTCTCTGCCCATCTTCCTTGAGCTGACACTGCCCTGATAATGCAAAGCAGCTCTCGAGCACACAAAGATCCATCCAACTCCTCTAGCCATGTTTGTTATATATGCCATCATCTGCACTCCCATCAAGGTTAAATTCAAGTTTATCTGGTTATTACTTCACTCTGCTGTGCTTTTTTTATTATCAGCACTTAAATACTGCCCGATTTTAGCTCTAGCTTGATATAGCTGCTGCATGTATATATTATATATTTTAGTGGTTTGGGTTAGGGTTTGGTTTTAACTTGTTAGCTACTTTGCGCTTTGGCGGGGGGGGGGGGCGTCCTGGAGGGG
The DNA here is from genome assembly GCA_029204185.1 of Lerista edwardsae. Classification (NCBI taxonomy): domain Eukaryota; kingdom Metazoa; phylum Chordata; class Lepidosauria; order Squamata; family Scincidae; genus Lerista; species Lerista edwardsae. The sequence continues at coordinate 281,551 of JAJKFI010000082.1, read as the reverse complement.
AAAGTAGGACATTGCATACTAAATAAATCATACATGGAGCACCAATTCTGATTATGTTGTGAAAGCGCTCTCGCTCTCGCTCTCTCTCTCACACACACACACACACACACACAGAGGGGAAATAAAAAACTATTTGATTCCCTGCTGATTTTGTATGTTTGCCCACTGACAAAGAAATGATTAGTCCATAATTGTAATGGTAGGTTTATTGTTACAGTGAGAGACAGAATAAGAACAAAACAATCTAGAAAAACGCATTTCAAAAAGTTATAAATTGATGTGCATTTCAATGAGTGAAATAAGTATTCAATCCCCTATCTGGCTCCCAGGTGTCTTTTACTGTATACTGGTAACAAGCTGAGATACTCTCCCCACTATGTAACGAACTCTCCACCATGGCCAAGACCAAAGCGCTGTCCAAGGATGTCAGGGACAAGACTGTAGACCTACACAAGGCTGGAATGGGCTATAAGACTATCACCAAGCAGGTGGGTGAGAAGGTGACAACAGTTGATGCAATTATTCGCAAATGGAAGAAACACAAAATAACTGTCAATCTCCCTCGGACTGGGGCTCCATGCAAGATCTCACCTCATGGAGTTTTAATGATCATGAGAACGGTGAGGAAGCAGCCCAGAACTACACGGGAGGATATTGTCAATGATCTCTGGGACCACAGTCACCAAGAAAACAATTGGTAACACACTACACCATGAAGGACTGAAATCCTGCAGCGCCCGCAAGGTCCCCCTGCTCAAGAAAGCACATGTACAGGCCCGTCTCAAGTTCGCCAATGAACATCTGAATGATTCAGAGAACTGGGTGAAAGTGTTGTGGTCAGATGAGACCAAAATCCAGCTCTTTGGCATCAACTCAACTCACCATGTTTGGAGGAGGAGGAATGCTGCCTATGACCTCAAGATTACCATCCCCACATAAACATTATGCTTTATGGACGGGACTGTGTCCCATCAAATCTTGGGTGAGAACCTCCTTCCCTCAGCCAGGGCACTGAAAATGGGTCGTGGATACGTATTCCAGCATGACAATGACCCAAAACACACAGCCAAGGCAACAAAGGAGTGGCTCAAGAAGAAGCACATTAAGGTCCTGGAGTGGCCTAGCCAGTCTCCAGCCCTTAATCCCATAGAAAATCTGTGGAGGGAGCTGAAGGTTCGAGCTGCCAAATGTCTGTCTCGAAACCTTAATGACTTGGAGAGGATCTGCAAAGAGGAGTGGGCCAAAATCCCTCCTGAGATGTGTCCAAACCTGGTGGCCGACTACAAGAAACGTCTAACCTCTGTGATTGCCAACAAGGGTTTTGCCACCAAGTACTAAGTCATGTTTTGCAAAGGGGTCAAATACTTATTTCACTAATTGAAGTGCACATCAATTTATAACTTTTTTGAAATGCATTTTTCTGGATTGTTTTGTTGTTATTCTATCTCTCACTGTTATTATATAATAAACCTATCATTTCAATTATGGACTGATCTTTCTTTGTCAGTGGGCAACTGTACAAATCAGCAGGGGATCAAATAGTTTTTCCCCTCAACAAATGCAGCAGTCATCATGTCTGTGCCCAGAATCTGCTGTTTTAAATTCTTTGGAAGGCAAAAACTGCCTTACACGACTCCCACGTCATGCCACGAGTGCTTTCTTTTCTGCCCACTTTCCCTTCTCTTTGCTATGAAATGGTGCCAGAGTTCACCCACTGTGCCCTTTTAACTTTCTCTTTGCCAAACTGGACTGGACAAGCTCTTTCGGAGCTTTCGCCCGATCTCCGCACAGCAGATATTTTGCTGCGTGCATTGCTGACAGGTGCAGCGTCCTAAAATCTCAAGGCCCCGCGACGAGGCACAGGAGGAACAGACCTCTTTAAAGCGCGTGGTTCGTCCCGTCCCGTCCCGTCCCGTCCCGGTGAGAACTCCAGCCTCACGCCACAAATCTGCAGGCGATTTTGCTGCTATCTGCTCCTGCACAGGCCGCCCAACCCAACAAGCCACAAGTCCAAAGTCCCGTTTGTCCTGCACGCTCCCCTCCCCGACCTAAGCTCGCATTTGGATAAGGCAGCCATGAAAAGGCTCCGACTTACAAAATCACCAAGGAGGGCTCCCAGAGGGAAGAGCGAGGCTGCCCGCCTGCCTGCGAGCGGAAAGCAGGAATCGGCTGGGCTGGCCGGCCCTCCGCACCAGGCAGCACCAAAGAGCCCCGCCTCCGCCCGCCCACCGGAGGCGCTTAAAGAAAGAGTCCCGCGAGCTTGAAGGGCAAAGGCGGGATGCGGCTGCTGCTGCGCTTCCAGGTCCCACCACCGCTGCTCGTGGAAAAAGCCCAGAGGCGCACCGTGACCCCCTCCCCGTTTCCTCCCACGGACCTCAGGCGAGCGGGGGGGGGAGCGCAGCGGCTGCCACGTGAGCAGGAGGACGCCCTCCACGCGCACCGAGCACCCCGTTTCTGGTGTATCCAGAGAAAGGGAGACGCTGAGAGAGTCCCCGGCAGACTTCGCACCCCTGCCCCACCCTCTATGCAGGGAGCTCCCAGGCGGGGAAGGCGGCGGGGCAAAAGGGAAGCATGCCCGCTTCCCGTCAAGGCCCAGCTTATACATTATAAAGGCAGTGCAGAAATGATCCGACTCCGCATGTAGCGGCTTCAGCACCGGAGAGCCTGAAATGGCCCACCCACCCCTTGCGCAACCCGCGCAATGAGCCCGGGTTTTCCTCGAGGGGAGAGCTCAGCGCCCAGCCCTGCCCGCCCCTTCCTCTTCCATCCGTTACCTAGCAACGCCTGGGTGTCTCAGGCATGGAGTTGGTCTCAGGCAGGCCAAAGCGTCATTACGCAGCGTGCGCTCGAAACGGGACGGGAGCGTTTGGCGAATGCCGCGTCTAAGGATGTTTGCCCCAAGTCGCGGTCCGTAGCAAGCCCTTCTGGATGCCATGTCTTTCCCTCACTCACGCAGCTAGACCAATAACCTCCTTGAGCTAGACCCCAGCATTTCACAAGGCATTTCACAGTCCGGAGAGCGAGTTTCCGGGTTTGTGTTGCAGAAGCCATTTGTAAATCTTTCCTGGTGTTAAAAAGGATTGTCCATAGGAACCAATGGAGACAGTCGGGAGTTGATGCATTTTCTTACCATGGTTTCATATTGCGTGAAAAATGTTGAAGAGTTTTTAAATATTTTAAAATTAGTTCTACCAGTGCAAATACAAACGATTCCTGTGCCAGGTCGTGGTTTCTGTGTGGCTAGGACTCCAGCCCGGGGAAGGATGCCTTACAATGACGCCGCAGTGTAGTCTACTGTTAATATTTCTAATTAGAAGTGGGACTGAGGCAGTTTTGGATTTCACCGGCTATACATATAAAACAACCCTCATGTTGCTGCAAAAGTCAGTCTCATCAACAATTGCCCCTCAGTTGCATATGCACAAGACTTGCATTCCATTGATTTGGCAAAACAATTTTTATTTAAGTTTTAAAACATATCAAAATGCAGCCTTCCACAGGAAACAAAGCCTGGATTAGAAGACGGATTAGTTCTCTTTGCAGCTATCTTTAGGAAGATGTCAGGAAGACATCAATTCCTCAATCACCATGGGCTGGGTTTGATTTCTATGGGCAGATCTCACCTGCTCTGGCCAGGTAACTCTTGACACAGCAAGGGGCTGCTGCTGCTCTCCAGCACTACCCAGGAAGCCATAGCTCATGGGAACACTTACCAGGCCATTGTGAGAAACCAGCGACTATCTTCTTCCCCCAGGATTATTTAAGAATTCCCAGATGTTCTTGTCTCCTCTTGATGCTGTGTTGGAGGCTGGGAAATTTATTAAGTAACGCCAATAGCACCAATAGAAAGCGCCAATAGAAAGAAAGAGGATGGTCTGCTGCTGCCATCTCCTCCCACTACCTTGTCAGGTGCGCCTGCCAGGTTTCTCAAGAGTAGTGGGCAGCTGCAGATTTTCTTCTTCCCCCAGTATAATGTTAAAAACACCAAAGGTACTCCTCAGTCATGCATACAGCATCAGGGCCAGGATATCCAGAACTTTGAAAAGTTTTTTACGCGCTAAAGTTTTACTGCAGCAGAGTAGAATGCCTACTCCTCTGAAACTTACTACATAATGCATGATTATAGTTACTGGAATAAGGACCCAATCCTATCTAACTTTCCAGCGCTGATGTAGCCACAATACAGCCCCGAGGTAAGGGAACAAACGTTCCATTACCTTGAGGAGGCTTCAGGGCCTGCCCCTCCACTGCAAGATGCAGCACACGCCCCATTGGCACGACTGCATCAGCACTGACAAATAGGACAGGATTGGACTTTAACTCAGCCATTTTTCTGAAGGTGGAAATTCCTGGTAAATTTTACATCCTTCCGCCCTCCCCAAAAAAGACATGTGCTATATCCAGCATGGGGGGCAGAGCAGGAGGCTTCAGAGGGGAAAGGGGATTTCCCTCCCTAAGCTCTGGAATAGATCTCCTCAGAACTGTGCCAGCAACTTCATGGGTACAAGTCCGAGAGAAAGGGGACAGAGATCCTGCTGCCAGAGGGGATAGGATCTAGTGTGCCTTCGCCACCAGATCCACCCCTTCTGCAACCTCCACAGCCCCCATTCCTCCCCGGATTTTTGGCTGAAAATCCAAACCAGTCTGAGCCCAATTCTAACCTGCATATTAACAATGGCTACATTGTCAGCCGAGTCAGACATCGGCCAAGGCCTTGTGCCCATCAGAGGGTCCATCTGGTTGGGCTGACTCACTGGCTCTGGACTGGCAGCAACGGTAGTGCAAGTCAGCTGAGAGTCTCTTGCTGCCACAGTACCTGACATCCCTGTCTACACGTGGGAGCATCGCCCAAAGATGCCTGCCTCTTTGTGAAGGCTTTTTAGGCTCAAGAGTTTCTTCGCATTGTTCAATTCAGCGTCAGCCCAAGGAAGATGGGCAGGTTGACAGCCCGAGAAAGACGTGCGGCACAGGTTGCTGTTCATAATTGCATTAGCTTCAGGGTGCAGTCCTATACTATGCCAGCCTAGTAAGGCCGACATAGCAGGGATGTATCCTAAAGCCCATTAGGAGGAGGCGGCAGCGACGTCCAGGACAAGGGGAGGTTTTCCCCTTGCACCCGTAAGCCCCGGTCGCCCTTATGGGCCTGCTCGGATCTGCGCCTGCTGTTTTGCAGGCACAGAGGAACGTGCACAGAAGTGGCCCGAATCAGGGCCACCCTGGCCAGGGATGAGCGTTAGGATATGGCACTACGACTGTCCTGCCTCACAACTGCCGTCTCCACCCACTGCGCCGCCCAGTTATGCCCCCAGAACGCCTCCTGAACCCCCTCATGGCGCCCCTACACTGATCAAGCGACGCCAACACTTGACTGGTGCATGGCCAGCGCTGCCGGTGCCAGTCCAGCGCCACAGTGCTGACGCAGACGCACTTGGCAGCACGTTTGCAACAGCATTCGGCTGGCGCAAGAGCTTAGCACCGGTACAAGGGGGTATAGGGTTGCACTGTTAATCTTGATAATTGAAATTGAATCCATATCAAGAAGCTCTTCTGGTTTGGATGAAGGAGAGAAACATAATGTGGACAAGACAGAAGTGGGAGACTTCTTGATTGGAGTTGTGGAGTACTAGCTATTATTGGAATCCCCCCAAGAAGAAGAATGCCACTTGGGAAGGCATGAACCTAGATATACCTTTGATTCTTGTGAAGTCACACGCTGTTCTACAATGTCAAAGTGAACATTTAAATAGTGTTACTTACAGGGACCAACAACCTGGAACAGCTTGAGCATGCAGGGTAGGGAAAATGCTCAGAGAAGTCAAATTTGGTTTTATTTGCTACTTGC
>JAJKFI010000082.1:236133-275699 GCA_029204185.1 Lerista edwardsae | reverse complement strand
TCCCTCCTTCAGGGAGAGCCTGGGGAAGACTGATTGTACCGCGAGTGCAAAGGCAGTTTCTCCATCTCTCCCTGGAGGAGGGGCGCTCGCGATCGGCAGCGCTCCCTCCTTCAGCGAGAGCCCAGAGATGACTGTCTTTGCATCTCAAGTGCAAAGACAGTCACCGCAGTAACTGGGGCAGAGCCTGGGGCCAATCCTGCACCCCCTTTTAGCACGCTGCCTGGAGCGGGTGCTCCATTCGCTCCACCTTAGTTACAGTTCTGGGCACAAGGGCCACCGTAAAGCACGTTTGGACCACTCTTGGAGTCAGGGAGGATGGCGCAAGTCAGTGTGCTGGCCTCTCTAACTCAACGATTGGTCCAAAAATATGTTACAATGTCCCTTGTGCCAGCCAAACCTTGCTGGCCTAGTTGGGCCGGCCTAACTCCAGGTTAGGATTGCGCTCCCAGTTAGAAGGATGAAGCAGGGAGCTGAATGTCAGTCGCTAACCATGAGGCGCCGTGCCATCTTGCCCTCCGTCTTCCCTTACAGGGCCCAAAAGTCAACACAGTCACTTATTATTAAACAATGTTTTTTAATATCCATTTTTTAAAAAATGAAAACAGTTTGGCCCAAGAAGCTCTTAATTATGAACAGTACAATATACAGTACACTCTCATACAAGGACACACATTCTTAGGTACACCTGATGACACTGAACTTGTAACTGGGCATACAGAACCCCCATTGCATGGTGGCAAGAATCCAGTCTGGTCTACGTTCAGCCATCTAGGGATCACTATCACAAATCAGAATCATCTTTTCATCATTTTTTAACAGCACAATTATGGACATGTATTAAGGACTATGAAGCTTTCTTGCCCCCAATTTTTTTTTTTGGGGGGGGGGACAGAGTATAGAAAGGAAGGTACTGAAAAGAATTCTGCCAAAAGAGTTCCCAGCCATTCGTTCTCACATCATTCCTGGGCATTCTAGTCAATGAAAGTAAGCAATGACCTTGAGTGGCCTCGAAACCATGTGACAATCTGATTCTGCATAGTTGGGCTGCTTCCATACTAGCCCTTTATAGTTGCCACACTCACTTTTTACAACCTTTCTGTGCATTTTATTTATATACTACTGTGAGGAATTCCTGCGTTTCCCGGAGGTCCCCAGTTTCTGTGTGCTTTCTGTCTGTCTTCCTGTGGTTGGGCAGTTTTGGCTCTGGAGCAGCTTCTGTGGGTTCAGCTGCTGGGAGCAGACACTTGCAACCATTGCCCCTGTAAACCATTGCAAACCGTTGCAAACCATTTTGCAACCATTGCAAAACCCTGTAAGCTAGGGGGGGGGAGAAAAGCCTTTCTTTTCCATTGGAGTCAGGAATGAGACAACTGATTGGCTCAAGTTCCCACCAGTTCTCTTGGAAGGGTGGGGAGGCAGATACCCAGCTGATCCCCCAATCAGGCAGACAGGAGCATCATAACAGCCAAATGATAAAGCTTCCAAGGAAGTTGCGTTTCTTTGTTCCAGTTGCCCAAAGCTCACGCAGTGACCTCCATGTAGAGGAGACCAACTCGTGAGGAAGTGATTTAAAAGGGCTGGAGGTCCTATCCTTCAGGGAATTAAGACAGGTGACAAGTCTAGCTAGCAATTGCAAGGGCTTATATTATTTTTGTGTGTTTACAGTCCTTCCAGCATGCACACAAAGTCTCTGGTTTAACTTGTAACGGTTTCAGGAGCAATGATTGAGCTCCCGCAGTGCCTCAGCTCCATCTGCTGGTGTAAAGTATTATTGCACTTTTTGGAAACCCTCTATGTTTTTCTGCCAGTCTGGTATCTTCTTTATTCACCCTTCTTGCCCATTCTGTTTACTCCTTTTTGGTTAAATTTTTAATAAACTGTTTAGTAATCCTGGGAAAGTCCCTGTTACAGGAAGAACAGTGGATTGTCATGTCTCCTCGCTCTGCGGATGCTACTATGACAGTGATTTTGATAGGAATATCTGAGGTTCAGTATTTTCCTGGGGTTTTTTTGCCCAGACTGTACTCCTCTGCCTGGCCTGATCACCTGCGCTATAGCAGTGGATATGTTCTACTAAAGCTCTTCTCCATTTAGATGTGTGTCCAAACAGGGGAAAGAGGGGAGTAGGAAGGGAGGAAGCATGCTAACTAGGCAATACTGGCCTGGATCCGCCTGCAGATGCTGAGAGCTCTTCCCTCTATCCTGACAAATGCTATTTCAGACTGAAGGCTGCATAACATCATCATTGCATTCCATTACTTTCTGTGTTGTCCTTCAGTATATTTTTTCAGACTTTACTTGGGATGATGTATTGTTTGCTATAAAATGCAATTGCAGAACTAGCTCATCCAGTGAGTTATTGAGATTTTTTTAAAGGGGAACTGTTCCTTTAGCTTAAACACTTTTTGTTTGTAAGCTCAGCCCATTTGATCACTTCCCCATTCAGCACAGCTGGGGAATTAGTGCTGATCTGCCCCTTATTTACTTGCTCCCCATGGTATGTGCCTGTTGAAGTACTGGTATCCTTTCTTATTTTTTTCCTTCTGTAATAGCAATATTTTGCTATAATGGAAAAAAATGGAAAGGAACTAAGACTTTCACACACCCTCAGAACAAAGGCTGGCTAAATAAGGGGCAATTAGGAAGCAATTCAATCAGCATTTGCCAATTGATCTGAATGGTGGAGCGATAAAATGAGCTGAACCTGCAAACGAAAAAGTTTGTAATTAGCAATGAAATAAAGTTTTGCCGAATGGAACTTATTTGTGAACAGGCAGTATAGAAGGCCTTTGGCTCTAGGAAACGGCACTACTTGAACAACATGGCATTATTGGAAAAGTGCTCTGTGGAACCATTATTTTAATTCTGCTTTCGGCTGATCATAGAAAAACAGGCACATACCTCAGGCACACCCCCTGCTGCAAAGCAACCTTGGTGCAGTGATGTCATTCAGGGGGAACGGACCAGAACGGGCGTTCCGGATCCTAACGGGCTCCGTGGCTGGTTCTGGGTTCCCTACAAGTGCCAATCAAAAGTGAGTTCCTGTTCCTAAATCATTTGAATGACACCACTGCCTTGGCGTCAGGCCAATCAGGACTACAATGGGCTCAACAAGACTCCTGATCTTGTGCCCAACACTGAAGAGGAAAAGAAAAGAGGGAGTACTATCCTCCCAGGCCCTGGAATAGCTCCACCCACCCAGGCAGCATCTTGGTCCCCCCTGGCCTGGTTTATAGCAACTTCCATGTCAGGAGTAAATCTTTACCTGGGCAACAACTAGATTCTTTCAAGTTGCTGAGGCACCTTCCGAAGACAGGCACTTCCTAACTTTCTTGCCTGCCCGCCTATCCTGTAGGACTGCCTGAGTCTCCTTGAAGAACTGGTCGAGCATTTGCCTCTGGGCTCCAATCCCATTCCACTTGGAACTGTACCTCTAGCCCCCTACCCTCGTGGCTGCCCATGCCCCAGTGCTGGCAGCCAGGACCAGGGTTACAAAAGACTTCAGTAGGCGACTTTTGGCACCAAAGCTTTGATGGCTGTGGGGATGCCATGCCCGACCGACAGGGTGATATTTGGCCCCTCCTGCTGGTGTGACGAACGCTCTGACTTGCTGGTGCTACCCTCCAGTATGGGCAGTATGGGCAGACCAAAGCGCTTCACCCGACTTTCCTCTGCGCCTGGCGTGGCCCCCAGTAGGCAACAGAGCAATCTGAGGATGGCCCGCCTCATGTCTTTACTGGTGAGGGTATAAATGATGGGGTTAAGGAGGGAGTTCACCATAGCCAAGCCCAGAAAATACTCCGCCTTGTACAACACACTGCAGGCCTGGGACTGGCATGCCACATCGAGCAACAGGAGGAGGAAGAGGGGCAGCCAGCAGGCAATGAAAGTGCCCACCACAATAGTCACAGTCTTCAGCAGGGCCATGTACTTCTGGGACTTCTTGAGCATGCCCTTGCGGAGGCTGCCGAGGCGCTGCCCGTTGCATTTGACCATGCGATAGATGCGGGCGTAAAGCACCGCAATGGAGACAAGGATGACCAGGAAAATGGTGACGCAGAAGAGGATGTAGTGTTTGGAGTAGAGGGGCAGCACCGTGGAGCACTCGGGGAGATGGTCAATGCAGTTCCAGCCTAGTATGGGCAGCACCCCCAGCAAGATGGAGGCCGCCCAGCTGGCACCCGCCAGCAGGAACATCCGTCCTTTCTTGTCCCCATGGTACAGCCTCATGCGGATCATCGTGATGTGCCTCTCAATGGCGATGGCAAGGAGGCTGAGGACGGAAGCAGCCAGCGTCACAAAGACCCCACCTTCCCGCAGAAACCACTGGACAGGGGTCAGCTTGAGGGTGCTGGGCCCAGACATGATGATGTTGGCCGTGTAGGCTACTCCAGCCAGCAGGTCCGACAAGGTCAGGTTCCCAAGCAGATAATACATGGGCGAGTGGAACTTCTTGTTCCTCCATATGGCCAGCAGGACGACTAGGTTTTCCACCACGATGAAGGCACACACAATCAGGAAGACAATTGCATCAGCCTTGAGGCTGCCCTTGTATTTGCCGCTGGCCTGGAGCTTGCCTGTGTAGTTGTAATGCAGGGAAATGATGTTGCTGTTGTGGTACTTCCAGTACATTTGGGCCAGGTAATGCGGAGACGTCATGTTCGTGAACTCCGTCCCATTGGTGCCCCACTCCCTTTAATCTTACAGGTTTACACAGGACTACGGTGTCCCTCCCCACTCAGGCTGTGCCTCTGGGGTGCAAGTCCCACATTCTAGCCAGAGGAGATGTCGATGTCTCAGAAAGAAGATGGTTTTTATCAGGCTCCCGCCCTTCAGGGACAATCCTGGAGAAGCCACTGCAGCGCTAGCAGGCTCTTGTCATTTTTTTAACCAATCAGGAGGGAACCTAGAAATCCAATAAGAAAACCATGTGAGTCAGTGGCTTGCAAAACATAAAGCCAACCCATGACATCCAGAGTACGAAAGGCACTACCAGCACAGTCCCTGGGCAGCGGGAGTTCCTTCACAGCATAATCCCAGGCATGTCTACTCAGAAGTAAGCCTTTATTGTGTTCAACAGAGCTTACCGTATACAACTGCAGCCTTCATCAAGGACGGGCCACTAGTTTTAACTAGCTGCTGCCTATCCTTACTCAATATACTGTATATTGTTTGCTACCTGGAACTGACCTTGAGGCCTTCTACGTACAGTTGGCTTTCCTTATCTGCAGCACCCACAGGTATGACGCGCCACAGGTGCCGACCTGCTGGTGGGCCTCAAAAGACCTGGACATGACCGGCTCTACAAAGTGCCTCCTGGAAGCTTCTGAGAGGCTCTTCCTGTTTGTCAAAAAAGAAAAGGGAAATGCCTCTGGGAGAACCTTCTGTGGTGCGGTGATGTTGCGCGCGAACTCCTCGTGCCTCAGAGGACCTTCCAGAGACTTCTGTGAGGCATTCCCAGTTTGCTGAGAAACTGAAAATGCATCTTAGGAGCCCCCAGGAGGCCTTCTGGGGCACTTCTGGTCACACCTAGCGGTCCTCTGAGGGCCTTCCCATGGACCTGAACATCTGCGGATTTTGGTATCTGTGGGGAGTCCTGGAAAGGATCTCTGTGCAATACAGAAGGCCACCACTGAGCTGTGGTCTACCCTCAATTATTTCCTGAGGTGTGCAAAAGGAAGGACAAGCAGCGAGACATGCATGGCTGACAGATCCCTTGGATATACCCAAGTGAAGCAGATCCTTCCTGGAATTTACTTCCGGTACAAGACAGCAAAATATAATTCAGGCTCCACATGCCTGGCCCAGGAAACCATCCCGGTGTTTCTTTCACTCTGAATTATATTTCAAACCTCACCAACTTTATTATAAACTCAAATCGAGACTCATGCGGTAATTGAGGCGCAGGTATCCTGAGCAATCAGGGTCCTCTTCTATACCCTCCTCATGGGGCAAACCAACAGAAGCCCCCCCCCCATCACCAACCCAAGACTGAACCATGAAGGGCCGCCAAGAAACAAGAGAATGGTCCTTGATGAGTTCACCATCACTAGCCTTCACATTGTCCTATGGCACTTGTATTACCATGAACATGTTGCTGAGCTGTTGTTCTTGAATCACGTATACACATCAATGGATGAATTGATACACAATATGTTATCTACACCTATACACAATATGAATTGTTTTATCTAAAATGTACCTTAAACTGAAAACTCCATCTTGTACCCAGCCTGCAACAAACTATCTAAACTTGCCATGAATTTAGGGAGATCCGATTTCAAAGTCCCTGGCTGGGAACAGGGAGTTAATGCCATTGTGTAAAAATATTCAGACATTTGCACTTGGATTTTCCAAATCTAGAAGGCACCCTTCCTGATAGTCTTTGTATCAGTATACAAATAGATTTCATTCACAGTCATGGCACAACCAACTAGCACTCTGGTAACACAATGAATAGGAAGATTAAGTATTGAGAAGCCTGTTTCTAAGAAGATGCCCAGAGCAATGGAGGGGTGGTTTGGGGCAGGAAGGAGGGAAGACAGGGGGCCTGGAGTGGGCTGGGAGATGGATCTTGGCAGCAAAGGCACAGGCTGGATCCTAGCTCTGATTTTCAACCCATCCCACCCCCTTCTTCTCCTTGGACTTGCATCAGCAAAATAGCTGGCATAGGTCCATTGGTGATCAGGTGGCCTATTGGGAGGGAAGTGAAAAAAGATTTTTACTGACCTCTCATTGGTTGCCTGACTGTCCCCCCAACATAGCATGAAATGCGTGCTCCATCAGCACGACTGCATGGCGGAAGATGGTAAGGAACAGGATTAGAGTGTTACTTGCTTTTTCTTTCCCTTAAACTTCTGGTTTTTGCTGACACTGGTTCGCACCCTGTCTGATCCTGCTCACATCACTGGAGTTCTCAAGGTGAAGTTGGCAAGGGAGAAGGGAGTGTTCACCCACAGCCTTTGATCTTATTCCCCAAATTAAACCAGGTGGTAACACTGGACTATTAAGAAGCTGGGTCGCTGATCCCCGTTTGTCCCACTGCTCTTGGCATGTTGCCCATGTGCTGCTACTGTGCTGCTTGTGGACCGCTCAGATGCCTGCTGGTGCCACCGCATTCCTTCCACCACCCAAGAAGTGCTGTGCCAGCTGGCACCCAGGATAGGTACCAGGCTGCTCTCTTCTCCTTCCAGCCTCTCTCCCTTCTTTCCCACACCCTTCCCTTGAGCACTACCACAAACTGCTGCTCAAGCATCCACTGAGCTATCTTGTAAAGGAACGCTTTGCCCTGCTTCCCTCCCTGGAATTAGCTAAGGATACCACCTAGCCCACCTGGGTTTGTTGTTCAAACCCTTTTCCGCCTTTCCTTTCCCTTCCCACCCCACCCTTGTCTTTGAACCTGGGGATTGCCATGACTTGGCAATCTGGCCCCAGGATCCCTGCAGCAGGGCACATTTCATCCCAGCAATGCATAATTCCCCTTCCTGGTCTATCAAGGATTCCAAGTTTGCTTCTCAGGGGCTTGAAGCATCACTTGATGGGACATTTGAGCATCACTTGAAGCATCACTGAGGGACACTGAGCGCAATCCTAACCTGGAGTTAGGCTGGCACAGTTAGGCCAGCCAAGTTTGGCTGGCACAAGGAACACCATAAAGTATGTTTGGATCACTCTCGGAGTCAAAGGCACCAGAACACAGATGTGTGCCCTCCCTCCCCCCCCTGACTCCAAGAGTGGCCAAATGCACTTTATGGTGGCCCTTGTGCTAGCCAAACCTTGCTGGCCTAACTGTGATGGCCTAACTCCAGGTTAGGATTGTGCCCACTGTGAGAGAGTGAAGTGTTTTTTACAGTCCATTGAGGAGCTCCCTCCTTGCCTGTATCCCTTTCTTCTTCCCCTTTCGCCTCCTGCTAATGCATGAATAACCCTGGGTCTTCAACCCTTGTCCCTGCCTGCCCCCAACCCCTCTAGCTTCCTTGCTCCCTCCTCTGTTTGCATGGTGAAGAGCCTCCTCTCCTTGTAAGGTTTATCTCTTTTTCTTCCTGGAAACTGCTGATGCTCAGGGCCTAGTTGTGTAAGTGATTGCTTATGAATGCTGCACTGTGCTATCTTTTTTATTCTGCTTCCAGTTCTTGTACTATTATTCCCATGGTAAAAGCTCTTCCCCCTGTTAGAATCCTGCCTGTGGAGAACAAAGAGAAACACAAAGTGCATAGCAGGAAATAAACAGCAGCAGCGATGTTGGGGGGGTGAGAATGCTGTACCTGAGAGCGCAATCCTAAACTGAAGTTAGGCCAGCATAAACTAAGCCAGCAAGGTTTGGCCAGCACAAGGGCCAGTGTTGCCCCATATTGAGCCCCGGCAGCTCCGATATGTCTACTTGGATCTGTGCCTGCTCTGTAACAGACTGAGGAGACCCATTTTGGTCTCCACAGAAGGGAGGGGGAATAGGATTCAGTACTATACCCCCCTCCTGGGCTTGATCCTCCCCTTGTACTGCCCTCATTCTGCCCAGTTCTGCTCCATTCCCACCTTTCCCCTGCCCCAAGAAGCCTCTCCACCACCTGGTGGGGATGCTTACCATTCACCGATCCTCTGGAGCATCCTTCCAGGACAGAGGCCCAGCACCAATTGGTTCTGGCCTCTCTGTTATCACTGGGTGTCTCCCGCTGGTGGGAAAAAGCCTTATGCCCCTTTGGTGACACCCAGCTCCAACAGTGTGAGCACATCACCAGTGCTGGGGAGCTCAGGACTGGGCTCTTGGCCAGAATTGGGGGGGGGGAATTCAGGCAGTGTGGGGGCCCGTATAGTTCGTTGCCAGGATTGTGCCAGCCTCTGAGAATATATGCCATATATCCTATATTACTCAGAACAACATATCTGGAATTTAGGATTGGACTGTCTATCTCTTACAGAAAAGTTACCCTGAAACCAAAAGAATGTAATGTAATGCCTGAAGACTGCCCAATGTAGTATAAGTACTACAAATAGATCTTTGCCAGGTTTGGCAATAACTTTAATTTTAGCTTTATTCCAAGAATTGCTGATACAATCTTCTGTTATAATGGCGTGTGTAGCTCTCGTCAGACACTGTGCCAGAATGATTTTTTTTAAGGCTTTATAAAACTCAAAAAAGGCAACCATCTGGCTCTGTGGATTTTCCTTGGTTAATCTGATTACTTCTGCGGTTTCTATTCCAAAACTGTTCTATATTCTTCTGTAATTTTGGGGAGTTTTATAGCTCAGTCCTGTCCTCAAGACATGCCGATTGATCTCCCTATGTGCTGGCATGACGGACAGTCCCACTGGTGTAGAAGTCCATTTAGAAAAGGTTTTGTTTTTTCAGGACTGCAGCATTGCCACAGGGGGGTTGAGCAGCAGAGTTCCTCTCCTAGAGGGGGAAAGGTGATGTTCCAAGCCATCAATAAGGCTCTGCTGCAGGTGCCCTCTGGTGGCACCATTCTCCCTCCCACCAAGTATACCTCTCAAGCCAGGGACCACATGTGACTGAAGCTCGCTCCTTGCTGCTTGCTCTCCTTCTCCTCCCTCTATGTATGACAAACAGGCAGCTGTCCCACAGGAAAAGACACTGTGCAGACTGCAGCTGAACTGGTTTCTATCCTCCTCTAGTAGACAATTGATAGTCCTGGCAGCAGTACTTGAACTTGAACCTGGCATGTTGCAAAGTGAAATCAGTGGTACATGATCTATTTATTAATTTACCATATTTTTATCCCACCTTTCTCCCACTAAGGGAATGCAAGGTGGCTGGATGAAAAATTCCATGGAAAAATCAATCCTGTTATGTTGCTTTGGATGCCCTCAGTGGCATAGAGTCCAATGCATTTGAAAATGCCAGGCAGAGAATAGCTATGCGAAGAAATATCAGACCCAAAAATAACATAGTGCATACTCCAAGTGCCAATTGACCAGTATTTGGATAGTGATTTTAAATCAGGGAACAACAGAAGCTAAAAATATACTAATAGATGGTGCTGTCAACTTCTCACAGAGTAAATGTAAACTCGCGTCACCATAACAAAGAGGCAAGCATTTCCTAGAAACAATACGTGATTATGGAATGGAGCAGGAGGCCTGGGGTCGGTTAAGGTAGAGAAGTGACTCCCAGTTGAATTCAAAGCAAACAAGTAAGTAGAAAGTTGCTTAGACTATCCCACACTTGCATTATTTAGAAAGGGGAACATTTCTTAACACGAAAAAGTGAGTAAAAAGAAAGCTCAAAAGCTACAATGAGGAGGGTAAAATCCATCCACTCTACTTCCCCAACAGGGGGAACAAAGGCAATGCACCCCACACAAGTAGGCAAGGGTGAGGCAAGAATTCCATGCCACAACTTTTTGATGCTGCACATCTGTTGCCAGGGAGACAACACCTCAGAGGACTGGGCATGTGGCATGGGGTGTACCTTACAGCACATGCACACACATGCACAGAGACATTTGCCTGTAAACCGCTTTATGAACTTTGTGTTGAAAAGCAGTATATAAATACTGCTGATTGATTGATTGATTGATTGATTGATTGATTGATTGAGAGAGAGAGAGAGAGAGAGAATCCTATGCCATAGTGTACTGATGCTACAGATCTGCTTATGACCTCTACCCTCACCATTCAGTATTGTCAAGCACCTCTGCTCCATATCCTAACCATCCTGCAATGGCTAAGAGCAAGAAACGTCTGCTCTCTCTTGGCAAATGCAAGGGGCTCCAACCACTGCATTGTTGGCCAAACACACATATATAGACTTTGTTTTTTTTGGAGTGCAGCACTGACTCATGGGGCAAGACAGTCATTACCTGCAGAGTTCCAGTGCAACCTTCAGCAGGGAGGGAAAGGTACTACCTCAGGTACAGCATTCTAACCCCCCCCCCCAACATGGCACAAGTACCTGTGCACTCAGGTTTCCCCCCCCCCACTCACTCACTCACTCAGCATCCCCATAGAGATGGTGTGTTGCTGATGCTGCTGTTTATTTGCTGCTATGTTTCTCTTTGCTCTCCTCAGACAGCTTACCAACAGGGGCACAGGCAGCCACAGGCCACAAGGAAAACTCACAGGATGACTCTGAGCAATCAACAGTGTGATTCCACCTATTCCCCTGTTAAGAACATAAGAAGAGCCCTGCTGGATCAGGCCAAAGACCCATCTAGTCCAGCTTCCTATATCTCACAGCAGCCCACCAGGTGCCCCAGGGAGGCATGAGACAACAAGATGCTTGCATCCTGCCGCCACTCCCTTGCACCCAGTACTCTGAAGTAGCCCACCACCAATGTAAGGAGGCTGCACAATCCATCATGGCCTATAGCCCACGATGGACCTTTCCTCCAGAAATCCGTCCAATCCTCTCTTCAAGGCATCCAGACCAGATGCCATCACCACCTCCTGTGGCAAAGAGTTCCACAGATTAACTACCTGCTGGGTAAAAAAGTACTTCCTTTTATGTGTTTTAACTCTCCCAACCCTCAGTTTTAGCGGATGCCCCCTGGTTCTGGTGTTTTGAGAGAGGGAAAAGAACATCCCTTTATCAACTCTATCCCTTCTGTGCATAATTTTGTATGTCTCAAATACAGGGTGCTCTAAAACACATGTTAACATCTTGCCATGACAGAAATTGACCACGCTTGCAAGGACTAAGTGCAGCAGCTCTTGGCACAGCTCAGTGGACCAGCAAGAAACGAGGAGGGTTGGTGAGTATGTGAAATACAGGCCTTGTCACACTATGGAACCACCAACCCTCTGAGAGCTGCTTGGCCCCATTTTCTTGATCACAATTCAACGGCCACCTGCAAACTTGTTTGGTTTGAAAAAGGTTTTTTGGTCTGGCTTAAATACTTTGCCATTGCCTGACTGTTCCAATACAGTGATTGTTTTATCGACCCTCTGCTCTACTTTACAGTTTTGTTGAAAATATTATTTTTAATATGTGATGTGACCTACCTTTGGCATGTGAATAACGAACAAAACATCCTTGTTGTTAGAATGAACAAGATATTATTTCTTTGGGAAAATATAAAAAAATCTATGATCAGCTATAAAATAATCTGCATGAACAGGAAGGAAGCCTTGTGGTCTTTTGTAAGCTTGCACTATCGTGTAAATAATCTAAATTGGTTAACCAAGTGGCATTTTGAGCAGTCAGGACTTTGTATAGGTCAAAGCAAGTTTCCTGTAAAATACACTTGGTTATGGTATACTGCTAATGTGACTACATTCCAAAAACACCAAATCACATTTTCTTCACTGACTGCTTACCCCTGTTTCCAGTGCCCTCCCCTTCTTTTGCTATTTTGCTTTTGTCAATATCTAGATTATAAACCCCTTGGTCCTTTCACTCTTTATAGAGCACTACATACAGGACTGGCATAATAAATAAATACACAGAAGATCATTGTCAGAAACATACCAGTCAGATTTCATTGCCCATTGGAAGAAAGTTGGCCCAGCATGCATTTCTGAAAGGGAAAAACTCTACGGACTGAGCCACCAAGGGATGTGACAATCTGTCTGCAGAAAAACCAAGGTAGCCCTAATCTTGAGACAACTATTTTACAATGTGGAAAACAAGCAGTGGTGTCATCCAAATTATTTAGGAACAGGTACTCACTTTTGATTGGCACTTGTAGGGGTATGCCCACCGGAAGTGACATCATAAGCTGGAAGTGATGTCATGATTGTTGCCATGGATGTGATCATGTTTGTAATAACTTCAGCTTTGTGGTTAGTGTTGATTTAACTTCTATTGCTTTGCTTTCTAGAGATGTGTATATGCGTATTTTGCTTCAACTGTTCCCTGGTTAAATAGCAGGGGCCAGCTTCAAGTGGGCGGGGCCAGCTCAACTTCTAGGAACCGGTACTCGCGTAGTGGTGCATAGTGGGTGCATGACATCACTGAAAACAAGGTATCTAACACATTTACGTCCTTCGATATTTTTAAGAACATTCTGGCTCAGTGCTGGCAATGCAACACAGATTGGGGAGATTTTGACCGCTGTGGATTATTACAAGAGGAAAGAATCACTGGATGAGGATTTTTTACATGATTAATTTTACCACATTCACTTCTAATATTTCAAAACATATGCTTACAGAGCAATCCTGTGCAGGGTTACTGTGATGTAAGTTCTGCTGTGTTGAAACTGTACACAGGATTCCACACTTACTGATTGACCTTAAGTGTAAGGTTTCTAAAGATTTTGTATCTTTACATTGTTATTGTAATGCCACATTTCAACAACAGTAGTAGTTCACAAAGTGGTTGACATAGTAAAATAAATCAATACATAGTTCCCTGTCTCCAAAGGGCTCACGAACTAAAAAAAAAAGGCATTGGCAACAGCCACTGGAAAAGACGCCATGCTGGGCTGAAATAAGAGTGCACCACTTTAAGGCTGCAGTCCTACACATTTTCATGTGAGTAAGAACCATTGAACGCAGTAGGGTGTATGTCTGAATAGACATGCCTAGGATTGCACTCTAAGTTGCCGCTTTGCCCAGTTTGAGCCCTATATAACCCAGTTTTTCCATGATATTAATTGCCGAACAACTAATTTGCTCATGCCCACCCCTTTCCAGAGCAGTGAAAAGTTCCGTAAGTGCAGTACTACCTGGATTCTGCAAAAGAGATCGCTGAAAGTTTATGGTACCTTTGCAATATTTGCTTTATTTACACTCAGACAGGTAACACAGGTAATGTTTTAAATGGTTTTAACTTTTGTAAACCGCTTTGGATTTTAGAAAAGCAGTATATAAATCTAATAAATAAATAAATAAATAAATAACACATTGGCCTGAGTCAGATAGCTGACCCTTAGCTATCAATTCTGCAATCAGAAATATGCTTTGACTCTTACCTGTCACACTCACTCACTCTCCCCCCTCCTTTTATTTTGGCAGCTGTTTCTCATAGACCAAATGCGCCTGTTTCACAGAATACACACTACCCAGAAAGTGTTACAGTAGCCTGTAGCTGGAAATGGGTCACCTCTGTCCCTCCTTTCGGGTCCATTACATATAAACCTTGCAAGCAAGCAGGGAGTCTCTCATTCAGAGAGGCATCCTTATAATTCCTTGGATAATCAACCAGTGAGTTCTTCAGCAAATGTCCTGGTCGCTGGTACCAGGTGATGATTCTCACTCTGCATAGTCACCTCAGTGATTTCACTGAGCTGCCAGCCAGTAATCTGCAAGTAAGAGCAGTTGATAAGCCAATGTTCGGCACTAAAGAAATCAGTTCACCACCCATTACCTAATGTAAAGATCTGTGATAAATACAGGACAGGAAATATTCTATGCAAAGAATATTCATAGCAATCTTTTGCAATGTAAACCAAGGGGTGAGCCACTTTTTATTGAAAGTGGTGTATACATAATATTATAATTTATCACAGCCTATGCTGGGCTGGTTATAGTCTGCAATTCAGGATCTGGCTAGCCTGATATATTGGGCTGGTGGCAATCTACCACGGCTTTTCCCCGTTCAGCTGTGTGTCCAAAAAGAGGTAAGAAGGGAGCAGCAAATGAGTAAGCATGCTAACCACTAGGCCCTACTGCCCTGAATCAGAATGCAGTTGCTCATGACCCCTCCTTCAACGCTGACATAATAAACAACTCCAGTGTTAGTGATTTCTTAAGGCTAAAATCCTATTTGAATTTTCCTGGTTGTAAGGTCTACTGAACACAGTGGTAGCTTACTCAGAAGTTTACTCAGAAATAAACTTACATAGGATTTTACTGTGACAGAGGCACTGTAGGGTCAATTGAGTTAGCAAAGCTAGGAAGATGTTGCTATTACCAATAATGCTGCTGGGAACTGGAATGTGTATAAGATTGTGTAATCTTAAACTTCACAGACAATACTTCTTGCATTTCACGATCATTTGACTCATTGTATTGTATGTATTTGTTCTTTCCTTTTCTCTACACTCATAGACAGATAGCAGAGAGCTGCTGAAGATCACATTTCATGCACTGGAAGAAACAGACTGTAGTCCACAAAAGCTGGTGCCATAACAACACTGTTCATCTTTAACATGCCATAAGGCTTCTTGTTCTTTTTGCTGCAACAGATGAATACAGCCACCCTCTAAAAGAAAAATTTGCAACATCTGTGGCTGGGAAAGTTTTGCTTTCTTGTATTGCTAAATATTGCACCTTTCATGTGTCACAGAACGTACTCTGTACAACACCCTCTTAATGCCTTTCTAGCAACATATTCCCCCCACCCCCACTCTCAAGAATTCCCCTGAACTACATTCACCACTTAACAAACTTTGCTGCTCTCACTCCCCCTCCTCTCCCTGCTAACAACTCCCCTCCTCCATTGCTCAGGCAGCTCTTCCCCCTCCAGCCTGGCATTCAAACATTCCAGACAGACCCAAAAGTGACCTCTCACAACCCAGACCATTTGCGCAGGCAGACACACAGAGATGGATTGCTACAGGATTGGTCTGACCCCAGGTCTACTCAACTTCATTGTTAGGCTGCCTACCAGGCAATATTGGCATCTGAACAGCCCTGTCCAACAGCAAGCTGTGAGAGCCCCTGCAGGGAGGGGCTGAGGGGTGTCCAGAAAATGCCTGGCCAAGAAAGAGAACAGAACTGCCTTGAGCCAGAAAACAGAACCATCCTGGAAAGACCTTGGCAGGCAAAAGACATATCACCAACTGAACTAATACACTGAACTCATGCATACTGAACTCATGCGTACGTGCACCCAAAGTCCAAACACTCAAAACTCAAGCCAGGAAGTTATTCATGCCATAGGTAATTGTTTTTAGGCATTTGCCAGAGTGTAGATGAGGAGAGCACCTCTGAGAATGTGCTTACTTGAGTAGCACAGGAGTCTCCAGACTTTTCAGTACAATGGTCACATGCAGTATTTTACAGACTTTTGCGGGGCCAAAAAAAAAAAATCAAATCAGTTTTATAAAATGAATGAATGAAATTTAAATGAATGAATAAGTAAGTTTCAGTTGGATTTTTTTGGTAAGCAGTACGGGAGCCAGAGAGGCCAGCACATAGACGTACACCATCCTCTTGATTCTGAGAATGGTCCGAACGCACTTTACGGTGTCCCTTGTGCCGGTCAAACTTTGCTGGTCTGACTGTGCCGGCCTACCTCCAGGTTAGAATTGCACTAAGTTGCTATAGGCCAGATAAAATCTTGTGGCGGGCTTGATGTGACCCACAGGCCATAGTTTGGAGACGCTTGCTTTAGTGGAAAGGCAGGGGCAAAACTCAACAGTTCAAATGCTGTTCAGGGCAAGGCTTCCAAGCCAAGCTGACTCATTTTAGAGGCTACTGCTCCAACAAAAGGACATCTACCCACGCTATTATAGTCAGTGATGTCATTCAGGGGGAACGGACCAGAACGGGCGTTCCGGATCCTAACGGGCTCTGTGGCTGGTTCCAGGTTCCCGACAAGTGCCAATCAAAAGTGAGTTCCTGTTCCTAAATCATTTGAATGACACCACTGATTATAGTCAAGGTAAAGGTTTCCCCACAACCGAATGATCTAGTCGTGACTGTAGGGGGCAGTGCTCATCTCCGTTTCTAAGCCTGTAGAGCCGGTGTTTGTCCAAGGACAAGCTTCCGTGGTCATGTGGCCAGCATGACTATACACCGTAGTGCACGGAACGCTGTTACCTTCCCACTGAAGTGGTGCCTATTTATCTACTCGCATTTTTACGTGCTTTCAAACTGCTAGGTTGGCAGAAGCTAGGACAAGTGACGGGAGCTCATTCCATCACAGTCTCGAACTGCCAACCTTCCAGTCAACAAGCTCAGCGGTTTAACCCGTAGCGCCACCACGTCCCACATTATAGTCAAGAGTCCTACACAAATGCCTGGAAGGAGTTCTGCATATGGTACCAACTCTCATGCATTGCTCTACGCCAGGACAACACTTACCCATCTTCAGCAAACTCCTACAAGTCCACCTGCACAGCATGCAGTCTGTTTCCAGAAACAAACATCCACATTTTCCTAGGAATTTCTGCACATATACTTTAAAGAATATTCTAAATTGCAATTTCAGCTTGATGACAGTTTGCTGGCCCCAAAACTTTCACAATGGCTGCCAAAATGATCAGAAAAGAGGTCATCCGCTGGCATGCACTGGAGACTTCTCCGCTGTACCTTCCCACACAAAAAAACAGATAAGCGCCCTGACTGTGCCTGGCAAACCAAAACACAAGCTGAAGGTTTCCACCCAGGATGGCCTCCACAGAGCTCTTCTAACATGGCCTGAAAAGCAGGAACTGTTACAAAGCAATTTAGAAAAGCAACTAGCATCAGTCTGATTTTTATCTACACATACACACACACCATTAAAATCTTGCAAGCCCAGTTGTTTTATCATATTTATACTGTAACTTCTCTTCAAGGCGCGTACTTGATATGTATCCTCACATCAACCCTGCAGGGTAGGTTTGGTCAAAAGAGGGTGACTTGCACAAGGCCACCCAATAAACCTCACCAACCTGTCTTTTTTATCATAGTTCCTTCATCTTTGTGGATATGGGATGGGCTTAGGAGGTCTGCCACTCTCACACCCATTCCCAATTTCCAGTACAGCCAGTAATCCAATTTTGTAGGGGGATGTCTCCTACATTTTTTCCAGCCAGCCAATCAGGTTAGAGGGGTCATCCATCCAGCCTAATGCTGCCTTTTCCAGCTCTGGCCCAAGGGCATTTGCACCAATGTTTTTCAAAGCACTACTTGAAGCAACAAACTGATCCTCTGGGATATTGCAAGAGATTTTGGAACACACCTCTTGGACCAACCGGGGCATCCTGCACCTGGACAAGACCTGATCAAACTGTTCGGGATAGAACACTTCCAGTCTCACTTTGTCCCACAGCACTGAGTTATGTTCACAATTTTAATCCATGTCTATCACAGAGGTAAAAAAAGAAAGGCACAGGAACTCAGTTCAGGCCAGTTGAGTTCATCCAGCACCCTCTCCCCGTACAAGCAGTGTGTGACCTTACCTGAAGCCAAGAATGACTGCTTTCTAGAAGCAGCAGAGAACGTGCTGTGAGAAAGCAGGGGCAGGGGTTAGTTGCAGCCTGTGAGTCACCAAATAGTCATCCCTGGTCTAGTAACAGAAGGCCAGACCAGTATTCTGAAGGCCCCTGAGTAAGTGACCATTAGAAGCCTCCAACCCGACCCTCCCTATCATCTCTCTGCCTTGCAGTAAGTAACTCTCTGCTAATGGGGGTTGCAGAGCACACAATTGTCAATTGCATGATTCACAAGGCCGAGGTGAGAGGCAGCAATTGTGAGGGGTGGGGGTAAAATGCTGTTCCCATGAAGTCACCTGGCCGTTTCTCAGCTCCTGCATGCCTTTCTGATAAGAGCTGCATGTGACTGAGTGGGTGCGTGGGTGTTTAACCCTAGAAGCTCTTGGTCTTTGCTCCAGCAGGTCCTCCCCACCTCTGTGGTCCAGATTGGATTGCTTTCCTGAGCGCAAACCAGAAGTTCTAGCTAGCCTGTTCCGTTCTGCCATCTGCTGCTAGTTTGTGTTTATAAAGAAGAAACTAATCCAAACCTCCAATTAGACACCCCACCGCCTGGGATGGCCCAGCCATTAGGCAAGTTGATGTTGGCTGCACCCAACATCACTGTTGGCTGCAGTGGGGCAAGCGGGCAGTGGAGCAGAGGTGCCCTTCACCATGCCTGCTGTCCCCACCACCTCCCGCCTGCCTGCCATTGATGCAACCTGCACTGATCCACATTACACTGATATCACATCATACCTTTATTGGCATAATATACATTACACCCACTGAAGGCCATCAGAAAGTGGATAATCCACCTCCTTCACTTGCTCCAAGGAAAGTTTCTTCAAACATGGAAGTGCAGGACTTTCAGTTTGATTTACAGACACCGTGGGAACGAAAGAGGGGCTTCATTCGCGCGGTCCCTTTAAATGATGTCTACACCTCTACAGCTAAAGAAACCACATGTGGTAAGCGGCTGCTTTTGGGGGGAAGAACTCTGCAGAGGCAGCTGACCCCCAGGCGGCATCAGGCCGTGTTCTGTTTTGCGCCGCCATTGCCTTTCCTTTCCAGCACGGCTTTCCAGCAGCCATTTCCTTTCCAAACTAAAACACACACACACACACACACATCTCAGCAGCTAATCAAAAGGCAAAGTTTTAGTTCTTTCCTTTCACTGGGTTATTCAAACAAAATTGATATATTGCCACCAGTGTCCTTGGTCATCTGTGTGGCTGAACATCGGCATAGTTCCAAGTAGGGGTGGTGGTGGCGTGGTAAGTATTAAAGGTGCCACAACGCACTGTGTAAGCAAGCCCTCCCATTCGCCATCAGAGCCAAACTGGGCAGCAATAGCAACTGCCTACGGTGAGTAGGAGGGGTCGCTTACAGAGCACATTGTGGTGCCTGCAATACTGACTGCGCCGCCATAGCTACACTACTCCCATAGCTACAGCACTAGTTCTGAGCCAAGCTCCATGCTGCATGCAGCTTAGCAATCCAGAAGTTCAATTATGGCGGGTGATCAGATGCGGAGGGAGGGTGCTGCGGGGGGGTGGCAAGCACAATGGGCGCCGGCAGTGGCGAGATGCAGCAGGGTAGAAAAAACCTGTGTGCTTTTCACCCACCCCGCTCTCCCTTGTGCTTTTCACCCCCACCCCGCTCTCCCTTGTGCTTGGATCACTTAGTGGAGCGATTCAGGGTGCAGGGAGGCATGGCCGGGTGATGCGTGGAGGCGGGGAAGCCGCGCTGGGGGGCATGGTGATGCCGCCCCGATCCCAGGCGCGCTGCAAGCGTGGTATCATCACCAAGCATCCAAGAATGGCCTTGCAACACAATCACAATGACACAATGCAGTCACAACACTGTGAACAAGAAGAGGGTGGGACTGCTTACTGTATGTTCATTGAGGAGTTGTGATTCGGCTCAGGACAGGAAGCAATCACAATGAACGTACACTAGGCCAGCGGTATTCAAACTTTTTAGACCGGGACCCACTTTTTAGAATGGCACTTGTATTGGGACCCATCTGAAGTGATGTCATTAACCTGTAAGTGATATTGTGGCAAGAAGTTACATCATCAGGCAGGAAGTGCTGTCATTTTAACATAATATAATGACCCTCCTGAAATGCAAATTGCCATTCTTGGACTGCAGCAATTGCACAACCATGAAACATCTGACAGAAAGCAGGATTAAGACAAAATACTATGTAAAAGCACTGAACTAAAAACATTTAAAAAAAACCCTCACTTGAAAATTGTTAACACTCAGAAACAGAATATAACAAGAGTAAGGTCTGCAGTTTCCAAGATGGCTGCTCCCAGCTTTCCGTGACCGACCTGACATCAGGTCGCAACCCACCAAGTGGGTCCCGACCCACAGTTTGAATAACACTGCACTAGGCAAAGAGTGTGTGTGTGTGTGTGTGTGTGTGTGTGTGTGTGTGCGCGCACGCGCGCACATGAGAGAGAGAGACCTTCACGCATGGTGATGTTCTGCTATCTTCCTACACCATGTTGTACCATGTAGAAGAAGCCGCATTTGTGAAGCTTCCCTTTTTCCATCCCCTCTTATGCCTCTTTGACGGGAGATGAGGCAATGTAATAAATCTGAGGGAGATCTTCCTGTTCATAAACCCAGCAACTGGGTTCAGGGAGGGGTCATTTCTGAAGAATGAGAGACAAAGAAACCTCAGAGATGAATGTGGGAGGGGAAAGGAGGAGAGATTCCCAGGCTGGGAGCTGTAACCTGCCAAGGCCCCACGGCTCCCGAGTGATCCAAAATGTCTGGAAGATGCAATGCAGAAGCCCATGATTAGAGTGAAAACCTGGGGTCATCTCATGCACTAGCCATTTCAGTGGCTTACTAGGAAAGCTGCAAAAACCAGAATGTGGAGACTTGAATTAGACTTTGAAGGAGTTGACCTCGAACGAGAGCCTGCAAACAGAAAGGAGGAGGAGACAGTGCATGTAATCAATGCTGGCTGATGCTTGCAAAGAAAACTGCTGAACAGTCAAATGCATAGAACTGTGGCAGGCTCTTGGCAAATGCAGCTAGTGACCACCAGGTAAATGGAAGGCATCATATTGGTTAACCCAAAGAAAAGCAGGGGTTCTCAGTTACCTGTGTGAGGAAGAGACTGCTCAGCAGCAGACGAGGCATTTTTTTTTTGGCATAGTAACACAATTTTCAATGGGTTTATAATCTGTTGCAGCCAAACAAGAGAGTCTAGTAGCATTCACTGAAATGCATCTGATGAAGGAATTCAAGTCCACAAAAGCATGTGCTGAAATAAAATTTATAAGGTGCTACAAGAAGGGCTGGCCTTAAACCAATGTCATCACATTGGGCCCCGCACCAGTGCAGCAAGCAGAATGCCTGCTGCTGCAGCCGGGATCTCTTTGGGCTGTAAACCAGTGGGGCGAATAGAGCAGCTTTACCCTGGGCCCTCCCCCTGCCTCTGAATGGCCCAAAATGGGCCTCCTGGAAGCAGTTGGCAAGGATATCATCATGTCACCACCAACTACTTCCATGTGCCAGACATGGCACCACCAGTGCAATTCTTGGTGAGTGGGGGCCCCGTGGGGAGGGTGAGGGGCCCCTTTGGAATGCCCCACATTGGCAAATGCCCCACAAGGGCAAATGTGCCCTTGCACCAAGGAGGCTCCAGCCTCCCCAAAGCAGCGCTGGATATGGCACTGGCTGGCTGGCCTTGCCACTCCAGCGCTGCTTAGGATTGTGCTGCTCGTCGTTTTCCAATAGCAAAGTGAATCAGAAAGAAATCAGCCTTGACACAACCTTGACACAAGCAAAACAACCACACAGCCCACCCCCATTCCAGCATCTCATCTCCTCATATTTTCAATACGGCTGCTTTAGATGCTTCACAACCCGCCTGAAATTGGCTCGCAACGCACTGGTGGTTCCCAACCCACAGTTTGGGAACCACTGGTATAAAGTCATCTTTATTCCCAACACAAAACAAGTCTCTTTTACTGCTGTCCACGTTTTATTTTAACTTCTATAGGGTTCATGCCACGGGGGGTGGGGGTGGGGAATCATTGTTGCACTATTCTGGTTACACGAGAGAAATAGAAAAATTAGCTCCTTCTTTTAAAACATGCTTTCATACGTCCTCTGTTAGAACCAGAGATGGTCCTGGGTGTTTCCCCCAGTTGGACACACACACCCCCGGAAGTAATTGCAGTGACATCATTGCGTCACCGCGATTAACTCCTGAAAGCAGCACACACACCCCCGGGGGAAGTGCTGGTTTCAGCAGCACAAAGGGCTGCTCCGGCAGCTTGCAGCGGCAAAAGGCTGCTACCTGGGAATGACCTCGCACCACTGCAAGGGGCGATGGGTTCCTCTGACTTTCGCCATGCTACAAAGTGCCTGGTTCCTCCGACAATCAGAGGAACTGACCACCCCTTACAGTGGCGCAAAGCTGGCAAGGGGCAATCGGCTCCTCCAACTGTCAGAGGAACTGGGAGGTGCCCCCCAGCTCCTCTGATGATGGGAGGAAACTCAACGCGAGCTTCCTCTGATCACTGGAATAGCCGGGCAACATCTGGAGTGCTATGAAGCCCAGCAGATGGTGCATGGGTGGGGGGCAGTGGGCACCGCGTCTCCTCCTCCCCAAGCCCAGCGCCTGGGGCATTTGTCCCCCTTGCCCCCCCCCTCAGGTCCACCACTGGTTACAACCTGCTACAGATCCCTATCTCACTTGATCTTATAATGCTTGTTTTCTGGGTCTTCTAACTTGCCCGATATATTATACTGTATCTTTTTTGACAGTATAATACTTTATTTTGCTTTAAAGCAGGGATTCTCAAACCACTTACCTCGGCAGCCCACGGCATCATCTGCGGGGGATCCTGGGCCCGCTGAGGCCAGGAGGCTGCAACCTAAATTGGCACATGTCCTGGAAGTTACTTCTGGGTCGTGTCAGTGTGACCAGCTTAAGCGCACCATGGTAAGTTCTCAGACTGTGGGTTACAATTTTTAATCAGGATGCAGCACATTAGCATAACTCAGAAGCAATGTCTGGGTCACCCACTGTTTTACCTGTAGCTTCCTGATCACAAGGCCCACAATCCACCAAACATCAGGTCACAACCTACTCCAGTTTAAGAAACACCGCTTTGCAGCCATCTGTCTTCTTTACTATTTGATTATAACACTATCCATTTAATAACAAATATTCCAAACAATCAATTTCATGGATCTGTTCCAATGCAAAACTGCCATCTAAATTGAATTTTGGGGATTTAATGAGAAGCTGTTCGTGATGCTATTAATTTCTTTTACATTTCTCCCAGGTTTTCCAAACAGTACCACTTACATAAACAATTAACTTCTGGGTATATTGCACTTGCTCTCTCTGATTTTTAATAACTATAATAAATTTTTCAGTGGGCTCACGCTAAAAACTTGCAAATCTTGCTTAACTCCACAAAAAATTATAACATCAATGCAAATACACTGTAATAGTCAGAAGAAGATTTAGTCGAGAGGGTTAATGCCTCCGTTTGCCTGAAGATAAGAGCTGAAGATCTGAAGGTCGCTAGTTCGGACAGCCGGAAGTCTCTGTGAGCGGCAGACCTCGTTAATTGCGACTGATTAACAGCTGAGCTTCGGCTGCCTTGTGTGAGGGGGCATTGTGCCAAAGTCAGCTGCTTCTCTGGTGGGAGCAGGGAAGCCGCTTATCAGCCAGCAAGAAGACAAACGGGTGGCCAGAAAGAAGGACTAAATCCAGAAAGATCCATCTGTATGTGTGTAGTTCTTGGAAGATAGAACGTTTCTGTAAAAATTGTAAAAACCTTTGGGTTTCTGAATAAAGTCTGCCTATGTAAACCGCCTTGAGTTATAGTAATTAGAGAAATCTGTTGAACTAAGAAAGGTGGTATATAAATCCAAGTATTATTATTATTATTATTATTATTATTATTAGTCACATTATTAAGATATCTTAACACAGAACAACCTATGTTAATATACCTTACAACAACACAAAACAACCAAGCCTCCTTTTTCCCTTGACTGTAACTGCTTCTTATGATTTGAAGGAACCACTTCAGGAGTTCTTCTGGATTAAAAAGAGGGCTAGAAACAGATCAAT
Organism: Lerista edwardsae; assembly: GCA_029204185.1. Taxonomy (NCBI): domain Eukaryota; kingdom Metazoa; phylum Chordata; class Lepidosauria; order Squamata; family Scincidae; genus Lerista; species Lerista edwardsae. The sequence continues at coordinate 251,555 of JAJKFI010000082.1, read as the reverse complement.
TAATAAGATCCCTATTTAAATCTTAATTTCCTACAAGTAAGCTCTATTAGAAGCCGGGGGACTTACTTCCAAGAAAGTATGTTCATGTCAATTGAGTTTATTTCAGATAACTGGAGACCAAGTACAACATTTTCCCCACCCAAAAGTCACCTAGAACAATGATCCAGATCCTGACCAAAAAAAGAGGCAGGGAATCATGCTTTGTTGTTCCTCCCACAGAATATTTCATGGACAGTGAAACTCAATAGATTCAAAATAAGCAGATGCACCCACACCACCTTTTGTGTGGGATGACTCAATCTCTTGGCAGATCCTGTGCCATCTCTTGTTCCCACAAGTTACTTGAGCATCCTTTGTATGCTGCGAGAGCTGCAGTGGTTGTTCAACTGAACTAGGAGGGCAAAAGCAGGGTAAAGAGAAACAAACATGAGACTGAACTGTTACACGTTCCATACTGTGGAAGCTCCCCAGGATTGAGTTGGTGCCTTTGGCTGTTCTATTCACCGTTACCAAATGCTCCCAGCTATTAGTTGCCATTCAGACTGACTTTTTGGAGGAGGCACCTAACAGCAACGAACAAGTGGAGCCACATTGAAAAAGGGGAAGAACAGATGTTTGGAACCCCACAACTGGAAAAGAACTGGGGTGGGGGGACTTAGAGCACAGAAGCTGCAGGAACCAGAAGGGTGAAGTGGCCTCTCTCCTCTACTGCTTTTCTAAACTCTCCCCTCCTGAAGTCTTTTTAGTTTTAAAAAGCCACCTTCTGCATGCAGTCTTCATTTGGAAGAAAGAGATGAGAACTAAGTGAGAGATAATTCATTTAGAGGGAGGGAAGAAGGAACACCCCACCTTTGCAGCCTCTTATGTCTCCAGCTCCCTGCCAGAATGTGGCAAGTACCACCTTACTTTTCCCTGCGAGATGCCGAAGCATTTTGGATGACTACTTTTTGCTTATTATGCAGTAAAGAGCCATGCACTTTGACAGTGCTGTATAAATTACACCAAAATACACAAAGGGCTAGCAGAGCCAGTCCATTGCAGGGGAAAGCACCAAGTGTCCTTTGACATCTTAAGGACTAGCCACTTTATTTTAGTGCAAGCTTTTGTGGACTAAAGCCCACCGTTGAATGCATGAACCACTATCTTCAGCTGGCAGGGATGTGTGTTCAGGGGGAGAGATAGCAAAAGTAGAGCCAAGTATCATCTGTGACTATTTTTCAAGGCGTTTAGATGCACACATTCACCCCATCAGCAGAGAGACCATTCACACAACAATCGAGTTCTCAAACGTGTTCTCTACAAGGACAAGGTTGGGGTGGAAATGGAACACTTAACAGAGATTTTCTTAACAGCTGGACAGCTACAGTAAAATTGAAGGCCCCACTCCCGAGACATCCCCGAGCGTCCCTCTGTCCCATCTTGGGGAATTCTCTCCACACCGCCAATGGCCCAGAGAAAGCATCACTACTGCTTCTGGGCTGCTCGTGTAAGAGAAGCCTGTTGGCTTTGCCTGCGGAGCGCACCCTTGCACTGGAAGACTGGAGCGAAAACAGACCCTCTTGCCGGGCACGATCGCGGTGAAATCCTCACGACCCGCTTCTTTCACCCTGCGGAAAGTTTTGAACGGTTCCTTCTGCGCAGCGCGATGAGTAGAGAGATGGCCCAGAACTCACCCGGGTGGCCTCAACTTGCTCTCAGCCTCCCCGTCCAAAAACTGGGAACAGCCGGGACTTACCTCACTGGGCTGCGGTGAGAAAGAGCGTGGGAACGCTTGTGCAACTCCGACGGTGCGGTCGACGAGAAGGAGGAGCGCGCTTGCCGGGCTGGCCAGTCGAGGTCTCGCCTGCTGCGCTGGGGAGAGCTTCGCTGCGCTTGGACGCGAACGAAGCGCCCCGGACAGACAACCGCTGGGTGCCCCGCAGAGCTTCGTCGCATTTCCCCTCCCGCGTACCGGCGCGGAGAAGGGAGCAGACCACGCCTCGTCCCTCCCGGGGCTCGAGGGGGCGGCAAGCAGCGGCTCGCTACTCTTCCCGCTCCTACGAAGCCTGGAGACGAGGGGCGGGGCGGGGCAGGGCAGGGCAGGGCAGGGCAGCTCGGGGCAGAGAACAGAAGGAGGCGGGACCACCACCACCCGCGCCCGATGCACGCCCCGCGACGGGGATCCGCCGGGCTGCCTGCTGCTTCTCCCTGGCTCGCTGCAGCTGCACGACTGGGAAGCGGCTAGCCGGCCGGGGTCAGCGGGGAAAGGCTGCCTGATGTCTGGAAGCGCTGCGCAGTGGGGCGGGCCTCGAGGGTGGAAAGCGACAATGACTCAAGACTGCTTGGCCTCTTGCCGGCCAAGGAGGACTTCCTTGAGGGTTGCTCCTGGCCGCGCCGAGGGAAAGGAACTTGCTACGTGCTCAGAGGCACCACTGCCTTTTCCTCGGAACTTAGGAATCGTAGAGTGCACTTTTGTGCTGACATAGAGCAGCTTCGTGGGTGGCCCTAAGAGAGTGTGGCTGCCCCACCCCCAATGCCACTCGGGAGATCCTGAAAGCGGCAAATTAATTCGAGAGCCCTGGTGGTCGTTTGCTGTGCTCAGACCACTAGACCCCACTGCACTCCTGCAGCTGACAATGGCCCTACCCTTTCCCCAGCTGGAAACGATTCCCCAGCCTGGGCTCAGGTCAGTGATGTTAGAAGAGAACCCCCAAAACGTTCCCAAAACAAGCCAGGTTCCCAAACAAGTGGTCTTTTTCTGTCTTCAGGAGACTGGTGGAACGTTAAGTCCTGTGCTTGGGTGTTGACCCCAAGGCCTGCTTTGGCTTCCCCGCTAAGGGCGGGGAGGCTAGAAATGTGTGCCGGAGGCTCCCTCTCTGGATTGACGAGTCAGGAGCCTCATGGGAAGAAGAGGCACTGCGTCGATTATGGTTGAGCACAGAGGCCGGCAGCAAGGCACAGGCAGATCTCAGCAGCATCAGAGCAAGAACGACCCGCAAGGTTTTTTTGTGGCACGGAGAACAGATCTTGTGAGGTCACCTCAGGGCAACAGCTCTGACTTGGAGAAGGCCACAGCCCATTGGACTCCATACAGTGCAGCCCATTGGACTTAACATAGACCCTGAGCTCAGAATCATGTTTTGTGCAGGGAAATGCAGCTCCATCAAACAAATGTGTAGCAGGTCTGGGTTTCGAATGGAAGCCGGCCATGTGATCCAGCGTTTCGGCTGAGTGGGCGCGGCAGTTCTACGCAGCCTCTGCTGCCGCCCCAGTTCTGAGCTCTGCTGCCCAGCTTTGTGGGCGATGACCTTCAGTCCCCATTCCCAGCGCAGCACTTAGAGATGCTCGGCTGCCTCTGCCAATGTTCCCTTGGCACTCTCTGGGGGGTGCACAGTGCTTCATTGAGGCCGGCAGAAGGACCAGCAGCCGTGCCTAATGCAGAGACAATAGAGCGCCAAGCCAGTTCTGGACCCTGAGAGCAGACGGGGTTGGAAGGACTGGCAGTTTGTGGCTGGGAGCCACCTGAGTCTCTCCCTTCAATCTGCCCAGGACCTTGGTGGCTTTGGGAGGGCAGAAGGCTCTGGCCAGGGGACTGGCATTGCATCACAACTCCCTGACATCCCAGATGGAAGATGAAGATAGGAAGGGAAAATGGTACCCACAGCACAGACCAAGAGTTCATCTTTTGAGCCTCAAACCATGTTCTGAGCAATAGGTATTTTTTTAAAAAATGTGAATCCCTCTTGACTGAATCAGTCCCTCAATATTTTGTGACACACAGAGACTAACCACGTCCAGTACAGTTATACAAACATAGTCATTTTGCACAAACTCACTGGGTACATGTGAGTTATTCTGGACCTCAAACATGAGGTTTCTTTCTTCATGACTTGAGACATCTTGCCAAGAGAAGGTGTGTGGAGGAGTAGTGACCGGACCATTGTGTCCTGGACAGCTGTGCCCTGGTCAAGTGTATCCTGGTATTGGGCATTTGCATCCCTTCTTTTTGCATTCCAGTGTTTAATTAGTCTGTGGAACTCCTTGCCACAAGGTGTGATGATGCCATCTGGCATGGATGCCTTTAAAAGGGGATTAGACAGGTTTCTACAAGAAAAATCCATCAAGTTATAAGCTATGATGGGTATGCATAAACCCTGGTTTTAGAAGTAGTCTCTGAATGCCAGGTGCAAGGAAGCGGCAACAGGATGCAGGTATCTTGTTATCTGGTGTGCTCCCTGACGCATCTCGTGGGCCATTGTGAAATACAGGAAGCTGGACTAGATGGGTCTTTTCCTGATCCAGCGGGGCTCTTTTATGTTCTTACTGCAGCTTAGACATTTGTGTCCCAATATATGCATTTTTATAATAGGTGTAGTTTTTTATTTTTAAAATACAAAGGTAGGGTTAAGCTTGAGGTTAGGGATGGGATAAGAGGCTTTGAATATAGAACATGGAGTTTCTTGCCCATGGGGCTTGTTTGTTGCCCAGTTATAGGGGGACGCAAATAACCAGGAGGTTAAAAACAAACAAACCTGGATACTAATGTCCAGGAATGCCAATGACTGGGATGCATTTGACCAGGACACAGTATCATGTGTAGTGGTGTATGGCCACAGCCAGGAAAGATGGGTAGAAGTCCTGGAGAGATCAGGCTCGGATCACGCCCTATGAGTCTCCAGTGCAGCTCATAATAAACAAGGACCAGGCTTCATGCAGTTCCACTGCTTTCAGAGTCAGAAGGCCTTGCTCTTAGCAGGAAAATAGTAACAACTTGGCAGTTGCTGCTAGGGGGGCATCCTTATCCCCCACGTCTACACGCCTTTTCCACTGACGGCACAGCAAGGCAAGTACAATAAATGACAATGAGATAGTGAGGTAAGTGTAGTGTAGTGTAATGGAATGTGAAATCTGCATGCAAAGGAAGGCTGCAGACACACAAGAGCTCCCTTGTTTCATTTTTTTCTTTATCTTTTTTTTTTTTATGCCCCCTTGTTTCTCTGCCGGTCTTTGCACATTTGCAGGCTATATATGTTGTATTTTATGGGCTTTTTAAACATTTCTAAACTACTTTGAGGGCTTTTGCTATAAAGCAGGGCAGGAATTCATCAGTAATAATAAATAAATAAAATAAGCCCTTTGGAAATTACACTGGCCTGGGATATAATTAGAGGTGTTTGAAAACTGCTATTTACCTTACTCAGAAGTAAGCCTATTGTGTTCAGCAACACTTGAGTTGTAAACCTATCTTACTTACTGGAAACAAACACCTCCAGATATCAACAAAAAAAAAAAATAATGAATGTGATGAGTGATTTGTGATGAGTGATGGACAACAGGAAGAGCGCTGTGGAACTGATATTCCTCAAATTTAGATGACATTAACATTGTTTGGGGATGAAATACAGTTGCAGCCCCAGGGTATCTTTTGAATAGGGGATTTGGCCTCCAGGCTTTTTGAGTTTGACATCTCTGGTCACTCTATAGGAAGTGACGTCACTTTGTTTGCCCAGAGAAGGAAGAGGTGCTTGGCGCTGCTGCTTCATGATCAGAGAATCCAGAAGAGGAGGAGGAAGTAAAGGAAAAACATTGTGCCCCCCCCCTTGGTGTAGCACCTGGGGCAATGCCCCTCAGGCTCCACCCTTGTTCTGGCTCTGCCTTTCTCCAGACATAAGAGCTAGAAATTTGCCTTAGTGAGAATGCAGGGATTCTCACTAATTGAAACTTATCAAATAACTAGAGTTATTTTAAATTAAATAATTTTGCACACTTTATAAGGTCTGATCTGGGTCTTGCAGTTGCAGAAGGGAAGGTCACCTGAAACAGATTCTGCCCTGCAATGTGTCCTCATGGCAGCTGAGGGTGGCTGGCTCTCTGGATTGGCTACATTACATGGAGAATCTCCATAGAGGTGATGAATGTAGTGGGCCACTCCATGCCATAGTAGGCAATGGAGTGGGGCAAGTTTATGTGAACAGGGCAAGGCATTCTGCAGCACAGAGACCATTTGAGTGAAAGATATGTGCCAACTGCAATCTGTAGATTGGGCCTATACTAAAGCCATCTCTTCCTCTGATGGCTCTACAACTCTCCACTCCTAGTAAATCTGATGGGCTTGCAACAAGAAGAGCCTATAATTATGTATACCACTACTCAGTCCTTTCTACGGAGGCTTGAAGAGCCTCAACAAGCTGCCGCTGGGGGGGGGGAGCCACTGCCATAAGTGATCATTTCCAATAGCCCTTTAACACCTCTTGAATGGCAAAAGATGAACCACTCTGCATGCAATGTTTGGGTTGCAAGACATTGGTGGGGAGTATGTAGCAGTCTGCAAAATCGTGCAGCACCTGGCAGAATTCTGGTGCTAAATAAATGTTAAATAGCACTAGGGGTGGCAGGAGGGGAGCTGATATGGGCAGGACAGAGAGGTTGTGTTGCTCACCATCACTGATCTCTTGAGCTCTGGCTACTAGATACCCATAACACTTGGTCAACCACATTCTATAGAAAACTATTCACTACTGCAATGATTGTGCTACAAATATGTTTTTTTTCTCACTTGGGTGTGTTGGGGGGGGGATGTTTTCTCCACTCCAACCAGTGCTCACTGCAGAAAGCAAATAGTTTAGGCTACACAGTTGACAGTATGTAACCATGTGGTCTGGCATGGACTGAAGCTCCCCTGGCATAAAAAGATAAAGGTTTCCCCACGACCAAATGGTCTAGTCGTGACCGGCTGTAGGGGGCGGTGCTCATCTCCGTTTCTAAGCCAAAGAGCAGGCATTTGTCCGAGGACAAGCTTCCGTGGTCATGTGGCCGGCATGACTATATGTCGTAGCACACGGAATGCCGTCACCTTCCCACCGAAGTGGTACCTATTTATCTACTTGCATTTTTATGTGCTTTTGAACTGCTAGGTTGGCAGGAGCTGGGACAAGCAACGGGAGCTCACTCCGTTGCATGGTCTCAAACTCCCAACCTTCCAGTCAGAAAGCCCAGCAGCAGCGGTTTAACCCACCGTGCCACCATGTCCCCTGGCATACCTGACCCCAAATTTGATACCCGAATTTGAATCAGCAGAGCTGCAACGCAGTCTTAATGTTGGATTAGACTTTGGTCCCAACTGTGCAACTCGCTTTCCTGGCATGAGCTTTTTGCATGTGTGTTGCACAGCCCCAAGCACAGAACTGCACACCCGCACCCTCCTCCAATTGCAGTTTCTAGGCTTTGCTCACTTGACTCACGAGGAGCTGCCATACTTGATGTTTCATTTGCTCATGAAAGAGTTCTGTCCACCCAGTGGTGTGGCGAAACTGAAAATCTTCCCAGTGGATTCACGGGTTGCTGTGCTGTCAGCACAAATGGGTTGCTGCTGCTTGCGCGTTCCTACATACACACTACCCAGGACGCTGCTTCGTAACCCTGCATTGCTGTGATCGGCCCTTTGCTGAACTGGTTTTGCATGAACCTGTCCCTGGGGCCGTTTTTCCAGCTCTGCTTTCTCCTGCTTCTCAGGCAAGCCTAGACTACAAGTTCAGACTAGAGCTTTGGACCACAGAGAAAACAAGCTTCTCCCAAGCAGGCCAACCACACCCCTATTTGGAGATTGTCCTTGGGCTCTTCTATCCTCTTCCTCTTTGCAGCACCCATAATAACATGCAAAGTCGTTATCAAAAGGGACTCCATGGGAGATCGCGTTACACGGAGTACATTCAGGCTCCCACGTGCCCACCTAGAAGGCAGTTGGCAGCATGGAGGGCAATTAACCAAGCTTAACCTGGGTGTACATCTTCTTCACCTTTCTCTGCTGTGGGGCTCAGTGGCATTCCTAGAGGTGGGCAAAATGCTAAGTTTTGCAGGAGCCTGAGCCATTCACGGCTTGGAGAGCTGGCTTGGAGGCTTTGCTCTTGTAGCAGCAAATGGCTCTGAAGGTGAGGGGGTGGGGCCGCATTACACAGGAGCTCAGGCTCCTGCAAAATTTTGCCCCTCTAGGTACATCACCATTGGGGCTTGTTTCCAGCATCTTTGTGTTCTTGCATACTTCCTTACTGCAGCTTCCCCCCCCCCCCCAGTTCTACAGCCTGTTGGCTGGAGACACGCAATGGTGCTTTAAGGACTTCTCCAAGCATGAGAATATTGACCGTCTCAAGGTGGAGAAACCCAGGCAGGGTAGAGTTGGGGCACTGTCCACTGCTGAAGGTGGTGGTGCTGTTCCTTGGAGACTTCAGTTTGACCCAACAGTTATACAGTGTTAGGTCAACTTGAGCTTCCATTGAAAAAGGACATCACGCGTGACTTGCCACCCAAAACCAGTTTTGTAGTGAAATGGTCACATAATGAACTTAAAGTGCTCCATTAAGTAGCTGACTCCTCCCTGACCAATTTAAGGGGAGGGTGCTGTTCCCACACTATTCACAGCACAGCTAGACTGCTCAAGCCCATGACTGCTTTTCCTTGCCCTCTGCCTCCCAAAGGCACTGTTTCTTATCTCTAAACTGCTACTGAGACCTGGGATGGGCAGGAGCTAGATTGTGACCCACTGAGTGCCAGTGGGGCCTGCGCTGCGTCCTGTAGTGGTGGTGGGCAGTCACAGAGGCCTCCTCAAGGTAAGGGAATGTTTGTTCCCTTACCTTGGAAGCTGCATTGCAACTGCCTTGGCCCTGGAAAGTTGGGTAGGAATGGCCTGCTGATGACACAACCGTGGTGATGAGCTGCACAAACAGACATGCAAGCAAAAAATGTTTGCGGAGGGGAATCAGCGCAAGGGCATCAGATCTCTGCAAACTCAGGCATTGATTGGATCCACTGAGGACACTTCCAGACCTAATTCCTCAGGGCTCTTATGTTCTTAGTATTCAAGGGCAAAGTCTTTGATCCGCAAATGTTCTGCCAGAAATGGTGTCATTTTGAAGAATGACCAACCCCATCTGTTAGGAGTTATTGCAGTAGGTGAATGCTTTTGTAGACCTGATCGTTCCTGTCTACCTTCTTCTTCAGAAGTGAAGCTTATATTTATGCAAGCTTGCAAACTGCAAGAGCTCAACTGTTTGCAAGGCAATTAGCAGATATCTGATTTTTGATAGCCTCAGGGCTTGAGGCAATTAGTTATCTCAGTGTTTCTCAAACTGTGGGTCGGGACCCACTTGATGGGTCACGGCCTGATGTCAGGTGGGTCACAGAAAACTAGGAACAGTCACCTTGGAAGCTACAGACCTAAAGATCCAATCCTATCCAACTTTCCAGCTCTGATGCAGCCTGAAGAGGCCTCTGTGACTGCCCTTCCACAGCAGGATGCAGCATATGCTCTGTTGGCGTGGCTGCATCAGTGCTGGAAAATTTAATAGGATTGGGCCCTCACTCTTGCTATATTCCTTTTGTGAGTGTTAACTGTTTGAACTTTCAAGTGAGGGCTTTTTAATTTATTTTTAGTTCAGCACTTCTACATGATATTTTGTCCTAATCTTGCTTTCTGTCAGGGATGTTTCATGGTTGTGCAATTGCTGCAGTGCAAGAATGCCAGTTTGCATTTCAGGAGTGTCATTTTTTTTTTGTTATAATGACAGCACTTCCTGCTTGATGATGTCACTTTTGGTCATGACATCACTTCTAGGTTAATGGCATCACTTCAGGTGAGTCCTGATATGAGTGCCACTCCCAAAAAGTGGCCCCTTGTCAAAAAGTTTGAGAACCACTGAGTTATCTGATCTTTCCATCACCCGTGTTTTCATTAGAGGTTCTGAGGGACCCATCAGAAATCAGGTCACTACCCATCAAGTGGGTCCTGACCCACCGTTTGAGAACACTGCTGTACATACTTAAATGGGAGTAAATCCCACTGAACACAGTGGGGCTTTTTTTTTTTTTTTTTAGTAATAGTAGATTGAATGATTGGTCTCCTTGTTGGAGCTTTAGGTGTACACATCGTATGTAATTGTCCAGGCTCCCCTGTTCCTTTCCTGACCTTCAGTATAACATATTTTCCCCCTCCCATACCTCCATAGGGAAGAAAATGGAATTGACTCAGGGCCCAATCCTATCCAACTTTCCAGCAGCGCACGCCCCATATGCAGGAGAGGATTGGGCCCTCATAACTTCAAGAGACCAGGATAAATCTGTCCTTCAGGGTACCCCAGTGGAGCGCTTTGGTAATTTTATTAGTGTTGGCTCATGGTTGCCTTAGATGCTCTTAATTATTTTTTATCACAGGATAGGGAGGATGGCTGGGAGCTTTGTTCTTTCCTGGGAAAGCAATGAGCAAAGTCTGGGGAGTGTTTGTGGCCCTGATTACATCCTGAGAATAGGGTGTTCCTCCCACTGCCCTTGGCTGCTGCTGGGCTTCCCACTGCACAAGGCCCAGCGCTGTGTTTTTGGTGTGGTGGGTGCCCCAGGATACGGCTTGCAACTGGGGGATTATTCCTCTCATGAGTCAGAATCTCGCCCTTGCATGGAGGCCTCCTCCACAGTGTGGAGGAGCTAAGGGCATTTCACAGAAAACAGTCAAGGGACAGGCAGTGGCAACACCCATCGAAGATCCCACCAGTGTGACATAGATACGTGATTATGACTTTACGGGAGTTCTGAACTCTCAGGAATGTAGATTTTTTGAATTCTCCTGGAAGGAAGGTGGAGGAAGAAGCAACCAGAGTACTTTGCTGCAGTGGTTCCAGTGATGTCATGCAGGGGGTACGCGGGGGTACGCGAGTACCGGTTTCTAGGATTACGGTTGGCCCCGCCCATTCGCCCGCCCACTCGTTGACTCCGCCCCCTGCAACATTTGAATTTCCTGCACGTTCTCAGAGCCAGGCAGGCAGGCAGGCAGCGAGTGGAGCTTTGCCTTGCCTTGCCACTGTAAAATGAGCTGCTCTGGGGTTTTGGAACTGTTGGGTCACTTTAACATGATGCCAGGCCTCTTTAATGTGTTCTGGGTGTGCTGTGGAATACTGTTGCAACTGTTGGGTCAGTTTTAAATTGTCTGAGGCCTCAAAAAGGGCTTTTTTCATGTCACTTCTTGCCACGACATCACTTCCAGCTTATGACGTCACTTCCGGTGGGCGGGTCCCGACATGTGCCAATCAAAAGTGAGTACCTGTTGTTAAATCATTTAGATGACACCACTGAGTGGTTCCCAAATGGTTTGGCACCAGGATCCACTTATTTTAAGGGGACACTCTTAAGTGGACACTGATTTTAAGATGCTCTTTCGGGACCCACTGTCTTACAAGCCTAAAAGAAAAAAAAGGGTTTCACTTTTACCAGCTACTGAAACCTCTGTTTTTATCCATTTTACTACAGGTGTGGGGAAATATAGGGGGGGACCCTTCTGGAGTGTTGGTTGAGCTCCACATTTCTTGGATTGGGACCATTTTGGTGGTCTTGCAAGTAAACAAGCACATTTGGCTCAATTTCGCTTTCCCATAGGGCTCAATACATTTTCCTTGTTTTTTTGGGGGGGGGGGACTTCCTTCTTGAGAGTTTGCCTGCATTCATTGGATTGGAACCATTCTGGCCCTAAAGGCCAGATTTATTAATGCCAAGGCTGTAATAGTGATTGGGCAGCAGTGTTCTCCACCCCCACCCCATGGAGCTTGTTTAACCTTTGATGCACATAGTTAGGGTTACCAGATCCAAACTGGGACAGAGTGCCTATACTTTTCACCATGGTATAGAAGAGGGAATTTGGGCAGGTGCAGCTCAACATGGAAGGGTTTCAGAAGCTGCACCTGCCAAAAAATTTCCTCTTCTGTACAATAGATAAAGGTATAGGCACTCTGTCCCAGTTTGGATCTGGTAACCCTACACATAGTCCTCCTTGTCAGTTTCACAACCCACCAAAAAATGGAGTCATAATCCATGGTGGGTCTAGACCCACAGTTTGGGAACCTCTGCTCTACTGTATTCAAGACAGAATATATGTCTTTTATCTACTCCTCTCTGAGTAGAGAATTGCAAAGAGCTTGAGGTTAACTTGAGGTTAACTCTGGTTGGCTTTTGTAGATTGCTAATGTATGAGAAACAGCATCTCACCTCTACCATAGCACAAATATCTGATGCAAACAGGTCTGCAAAGTGACAGATGTGGCTGTGTGCACAACAGTGCTAGAGGCCTTCTGGGTGTGGTGGTCCATAGTGGGTGCAACCTCCTCACCATGTGTGAGTTCTCTAAATCAGTATTTGAGAAGTGCAGGCAGTGGCATTTTCTGCAGGATTTGGAGCGCCAGGGTGTGGTAGGATCTTCCAAACACCTATGGAACTCTCTTCAGCTCTCAGAAATGTGCTAGGGTTGACTGGTTTGGACTGGCCTTGGCAGGTTGGCGTTAAATAAGTGAAGTTGTAGGGGAGGGGTTAGTTGTTGTTCCGACCCACCTGTCTATTTGAGTATTTTAAGACTGGTTTTTGGGCGTCTGCTACCTAGGGCTGAAAGCAAGTATACATTGCATTAAAAAGGCATAGTTATGATTTATGTATCACCATCTGTGTACATGGCACCTTATAAAGAATGAAAAGACAGGTCCCTGCCCTGAAAAGGAAATACTTTTTTGCCCAGTGGGTAATTAATCTGTGGAACTCCTTGCCACAGGAGGTGATGATGGTATCTGGCCCAGATGCCTTTGAAAGGGGACTGGACAGATTTCTGGAGGAAAAGTCCATCGCAGGCCATAAGCCATGATGGTTACTGCAACCTCCTTATTTTAGAGGTAGGCTACTTTTGAGGACGTGGTGGCGCAGCGAGTTAATCCGCTGTTGCTGGGCTTTCGACCGCAAGGTTGGGAGTTCGAGACTGAGTGATGGAGTGAGCTCCCGTTGCTTGTCCCAGCTCCTGCCAACCTAGCAGTTCGAAAGCATATAAAAAAAATGCGAGTAGATAAATAGGGACCACTTTGGTGGGAAGGTAACAGCGTTCCGTGCGCGACGGCGTAGAGTCATGCTGGCCACATGATCAGACAAAAACGCCGGCTCTATAGGCTTTGAAACAGAGATGAGCACTGCCCCCTACAGTCGGTCACGACTAGACCATTCAGTCGTGGGGAAACCTTTACCTTTTACCTTTGAGTGCCAGATGCAGGGAAGTGGCAATGAGATGCAAGTATGTACAGTAGTTGTCTTGCATGTTCCCTGAGGCATCTGGTGGGCCACTGTGAGATACAGGAAACTGGACTAGATGAGCCTTTAGCCTGATCCAGGCAGTGGGGCTGTTCTTAAAGGCCTACAATCTAGTTTTCCTCCTTCATTTCATATCCAGTTTGTGAATTAGGGCAGAATTTGAGAACTCTTTGGCAAAGAGCCTCAGAAGACAGATGCATAAAAAGACGTAACTCAAAACAAATTATTAGAACTTCTTCTTTCTTCCCCCCCCCCCAACTTAAAAAAACCCTGCAGAGCTCAATAACACTAGCCAGGAATAGTGGTGCGTGGGGAGGTGTCATTTAACCTCTTCCATCCATGCAGTGGTCCTCCTGAAAATAGCTCTTCTCTTCTACTTAGGAAGGTGAAACGTGGTTCAAAGGGCAGGCAAGAGGGCAGTCAGAGTAGCTGCTGAATGCTACCCATTGGAGTCTTTCTGGGGTTTCTGTTCTTTTGGCATGCAAAAATAACAAAAAAGCAACAAATAATGAGAGGGAGGATATTGAAATCCATATTTTGCCAGGGTTGTGTTGTTTGTTTGTTTGTTTTTGTTAAATACTGCATAAAAACACAAAACACTGCCTTTTGGGGGTTAAAATATTGGAATAAAAACACAAAATGCCACAATTTGATGTTTTAATATATTTTCCAGAAATTAAAATAGATTATTTTTCCAATTATAAATAATCCTGTGGCTGCATCTGCTAACACTATATCACCTATATCATCTACCTGGTACACTTCTAAAGCATTTAAAATTAATAAAAATGAGAAGTTTGAATGAGGATGTAGAATAAAAACACGACACCAGAATTTGCTATTTTAATCATGAAATTTTGGGGAAAATATCGCAAAAAACAACAACACCCCTACCAATCAGGGGAACTCCTGGTCACTCTGCAAGGTATGATCTTGCATGGAATGAACATTTTCTCGTCCTTCCACATTCTGTCAAGTTCAGCACTGCAAATGTGAGGACAGTTCTGTGTCTCATTTTTGTTCCCAATTCCTGCTCCCCCCCCCCATTTTTAAATGGGGAATGTTCTCAGGTTCCCAAATGATATCACTTGTTTTTTGTAGCTTTCATCCTGCGCCTCAGCATTTTCCATAGTCAGCCTATCCACACCAGGTTCCATCTCATAAGCCATTCTGGCATTGCTTCATCTTGTGGTTAGACCATCTGAGTCCAGTTCTGTTCCTCCTGGCAAACTGTCAATGGGAGCAGCATGCAGCCCTCAAGAAAAAAAAATGCCTTCATCTCCATCACTAATTTGCCTAGAGGCTGCCCTGTTCTTAAATTGCTAACTAAATTCCCATTCATCCATGCAATAGCCCCATAATGGTGTCTCTCTTATTCCTATTTCAAAGAATCATCAGATTGAGGGCACAATCTGAGGGCTTGAACACAGAATCATCAGATTGAGGGCACAATCCTAACCTGGAGTTAGGCCAGCACAGTTAGGCCAGCAAAGTTTGGCCAGCACAAGGGACTCCATAAAGTATGTTTATGGATGACATGTGCCATCCTCCCTGACTTCAAGAGTGATCCAAACGCGCTTTACAGTGGTCCTTGTGTGAGCCAAACTTTGCTGGCCTAACTGTGCCAGTTTAACTCCAGGTTAGGATTGTGCTCTTTGTCACAGAGGCCAGCACACTGATGTGCACCATCCTCCCTGACTCCGAGAGTGGTCCAAACATTCTTTATGGTGGCCCTTGTGCCAACCAAGCTTTGCTGGCCTTGCTGTGCCAGCCTAACTCAAGATTAGGATTGCGCCCTTTAAGCCAGCACGGCTGCTTCCCTCAAATTTACAGCTGCAGTTTCTTGAAGGAAAGAATTAGGATTACCAGCTTGTCAATCAGCTGTGGGAGCTGCCCTTGAACATTGTGTGCCGATATTTGCAGGGGATAATGTTTGTTTGTTTCCATGCTGTAAAAGTTTCACTTTCTTTATTTGTTTAAAGCATTTGTGTCCCGCCCTTCAGTGAAGGCTCCCACAGGGGTTTACAAAATCAAGATGTGGGAAACCATTACTACCAAACAAGAGTGTGGAGTGGTGGTAGACATGCCTGGCTTGTTTTATTTTCCCCCTCCACCTCTTCCTCACAGGGCAGTTGGCCACCGCGAGAGGCACAATCCAAGCTTAAAGAAAGGTTAAGTCCAAGCAACTCTGGTTTCTGCAGATTAAGAGCACAATCTTACCTTATGCCGGCCTAGTAAGGCCTACATAGCAGGGCCATATCCAAAGGCCTATTCGGAGGCGACGGCAGCAACATGCAGTGTTGTGTATTTGTGTAAATAGTAGCAGAGTTGGGGGCTTGGAGACC
>JAJKFI010000082.1:212683-226133 GCA_029204185.1 Lerista edwardsae | reverse complement strand
ATGCCAGTTTCAGCCAGTTCAGGACTGTAAGATGTGAAACTGCAACATGCAGGACAAGGGAAGGTTTTCCCCTTGCACCCATGTAAGCCCCAGTCTCCGCTATGGCTAAGGGCCTGCTCAAATCTATGCCAGCAAAATAGCAGGCACAGAGGAACGTGCACGGGAGCGGCCTGAATCAGGGCTGCCATGGCCAGGAACCGGTGTTAGGATATGGCACTATGGCCATCCACCGTGTCATAACCGCTGTCTCCGCCCACTGCGCCACCTACTTAAGCCCCCAGAATGCCTCTGGAACGCCCTCGCGGAGGCCCTGCACCAACCAAGCAACGCCAGCGCTTGACTGGCGCATGGCCAGCGCTGCCGAAGTCATGCCAGCACCTGAACACTGGCGCTGCCACTTGCACCGGCTGAGTGCCATAGCGCCGACGTGGACGCGCTTTACAGCACGTTCACGACAGTGTTCGGCCGGCGCAAAAGCGCAGCGCCAGCGCTAAGGGGGGTATAGGATTGCGCTGTAAGTTGCTGGCAGACAAAACTAGAATGAGTTTTTGTCTGGTGAGATGGTGGCAACTGATGCTACTACATCAGTAGTAGCCCATCAGCCCAAGGCCCAATCCTAGGCATGTTTACTCAAGAGTAAATTCTGTTAAGCTCATTGGGACTTACACCCAGGTAAGTGTGTCTAGGATTGCAGCCTATGTTGTTAATCATTCTGCTGGTTTTGCTAGAAATTACTTAGCTACCCTCTGGAATTTGAGACGTCAAACAAATTCTAGGAATTGTTTTAATGCCTCTGTGGTGCCCATATATTTTCACTTTATTTACTTATGTTCTCACAGGCAAACTATTTCAATCTGGATAATGGCATTAGAGGACAGGGTTATTCCTCCACCATGCCACGCCAGTGGTCCTGATCTGATTTTGCCCTTCCTGCTAATTTTACATTTTAAAATACCCACAGGAGATCTAATCATGGAACTTCTGACATCATGTCTGGTTTGGCCCACAGATCGCTGTTTCTCTCCAAGCAGTGGAGAGCTCCAGGCCTGGCCTATCCATGAGATCAACAGAGGCAGGCAGACACCCAGGGAGGCATATTACTGAGAAGCTCCAACCCGGCCCACTTCCCTCTATTGCTCCTCCTCCCACTCTATGGATTGGAAAAGGAAAAGGGGACAAAGTGGAAGAGGAAATGAAGAGAGGACCAGAAAGAGGTGAAAGAGGTGTCTGATGCTTTAGCCCACTCTCCTCTCATCCACACATCTTCTTCTGCTCCATCCCCCTCCTCCTTTTTTGATCTAACATAGCCTGGCACATCCCCAGGAGAAATGGGGGCAGCATAAAGAGCTCCTGATCTTGCCAGAGGTTGTTGACTAATTTTTTCAGCTACTATCCTATTCCAGGCAGAGCTGTTGGTGTTCAGCTAAAGCAGGGTCAAAAGCAGCAGCATGAGCCCAGATGGGGGATCTGGACCCAAAACTGGTTCCAACAGTCAGGCCTACTGGGGCATGTGCCCAGGGGGCATTACCTAGAAAGGCTGGTAACTGGACAGACAGCCTCATCCATTGGCAGGTAGGGAGGAGAGGACTGTTCCTGGGGGGCCTCACAGCTACTCTCATTTCTTGAATGTGTAAACAAAGCAGGTTCAAGAAAGGTGATGGTTTGTCATCCCAAAACAACTGATCATATAAGCTGCCCATCACAGGTACTTCCCACCTGTAAATAGAAGGGAATACAGTGCAGATCTTATGTAGGCATTCTTTTCCAGCCTGGATAAACCACAGAGTAATCATTTTCCTGGTACGTACACTCAGGGCCCAATCCTGAGCCCCTTAGCACCAGTGGTACGAGCATACTGCTGGTGCCGGCATCGTAAAAGTGCCATAAGGCACTCCCAGTGCCAGTGGTAAGCTAATGCTAGGTTAATGCCGGCCCCCACTACCCAAAGGCAGCAACGTGATGGCAGCAGCTATGAGTGCAACCAGTCGCTGGCATTGCACCTGTCCTGGGTGGGGCAGGAGAGCATTCCTGGGGAGGGATAGAGTGCGGGGTGGGACCACAGGTGGGATGCAGCCTGACATAGAGGCCCTTTCCTCTGCACCAGCAAAATAGCCTTTTCCCCTTCTCCTGCAGCTGCCTGGCTACTGCGGGATGCAGCAGTAGCCACTTGGCTACCGCAGCTCACACGGGCAGTTGGGCAGCTCATGATTGGGTTGCCCAACTGAACAGATGTTCCCAAGCACTTCAGCTGTAGATTAGAAGAAGATACGTGCTCTGTGTGTCATATGCCAGCCCAATGACTGGCCCCTGCAGTGCTCCTCTGGATAGGGCCCCGTGCTACAGCCTCTCAGCCAGGTGTGCCTGTTTGCAGGGATGTATGATGTTAAGTGCCAAATGAGGTACACACCTCATGTCTCCTGCTGTAACTGGGTGATTAGGGGGCAGCTTTGTGGAGGAGATTCTGGACCTGCCTCTCCCGCTTTTTACGTTCCTGCCATGAGTGATTTGAATTACCAGATTCAATTTAATCTTCTTCTACAATTAACCATTATAGACTAATTTCATGTCTTCTAGACAGAAGCATTCAAATCCTTCTTCAGTGACTATCGATATTCCTTCCAAGGCGTCTATGCTATTGCATAGCTACACGGCTGCACAGAAACATGGCAGTGTTTCCAGATGCACAGCAATAATGTCATATTTATTTATTTAATGTATTTTTATACCGCCTTTCTCCAGATTTCACTGGACACAAGCTTCATTGGACACAAGTTGGTTTGCATTGGCAGGCTATTCATAACCCCAATTTCTCAATTGGGGTTTTTACAACTATAGTTCTATGTACGATTCACAGAACCCTGGGTTTCTTCAGATGTTTCCCTTTCAATGTGTGGTCATCATCCTGGCTGCACTCTTACACCTTCAGAGCCTTCACAGTCCACCACAGATCACACCGTGGCTGGTTCTCAAGATTTTGCCCATCTTTTGTCAACTGACTCCTCCACACTCCCTCCATGAGGCCAATACAAGGCTGATCCTGCTTAGCATCTTCAGGCAGGGCAACAGCTCAACCTCCAGACCACGCCTCCAGCCTGTCATTGGAACAAACAGAAGGGACCCGGCACATATGTCATTGCCATCTAGGAATGCTGTATCGACCTCAACTCGGTTTTGAGTTGTGTGGCTGTGCTACCATGCAGCTCAAGGGAAACAATGGTGACAACGGGACATGCTTCCAATTGTTCTTTAAAAAAAAAAAAACACCGTGCATTCTTGGAGAATCAAATGGAAAACTTTGCCTGCCTCCTCTGTTCTCCAGCCAAACAGAGTTTCAGTTCAGGGCGTTTGCCAAATCCAAATAGTAATTCTGACAGGTTGTTTGGAGACTGACAGGGCTCGGTGGCTTCTTCCTAACACCTTTGGGTGAATGGGTGGCGACGGCAGCCAGAAGAGACTCCACCAAGATCCATGCTGGGTGGGAGGCTGAAAAGATCGAAAGGGTGAGAAAAAAGCACAGGGCAGGGTGGTGGGGAGAGAAACAAGGAGAGGCAATGCAGGAGAAGATGGGAGAGGTGAAGGAATGAGGAAGAAAACCACAGGAAGCGGGAGCTGGCAGAGGAGAGGGACGTCCCGGCAAGCAGAAGAACCTGCAAGGCCAGGCAAAGGCACTAAAGAAGCGTTTCTACTTTGGCTGTCAGAGCCAACCCAGGCCAGCTCTTCACTTTCATGGATGTTTCACACCCAAAAGGAGGGGAAAGATTGGCAGCTACCGGCAGAGGCGTCTCTACAGGGATGGCAAAGCTCTAAGTGTTGCAAGAAGCCTTACCCTGTCATGTAAATCCCTCCTCTCCCTTGCTGCTGTAGCCAGTAAGCAACGCCAAGATTGGCTAAAACGGTGCAGGAGAGGCTTCTGCAAGGTAAGGCTTCTTGCAAAACTTAGAGCTTTGCCATCCCTGTAGAAACGCCACTGGCTACCGGCAAGTGGGTGGGACCACCAGGAGCCCCAGCAGGAGCTCTGTGCCTGCCTACCTACCTACTCTGGATTTCTCTGGGTAGAGGGAAGGGAAGCCTCCTCAAGGAAATCATGCCAAGAACGAGCATGATTTGGAACAAAAATTGTTCGGGTGTGACAGCCACTTTACAAAAAAGGTAGTTAACAAAAACAAATCACCATACACGGAGGGTGACTGTCTACCTGCCTATCATGCACAAAGCTGCATATTTTTTTCTGGGTATGGTTAACAGTCACGGGCCTGACCCATTTGCTGTCCCAAGGCCAGGACCACAGATTGTCACCCCCTCACCAAGATTGCTGCCTGACCCACCTGGACTCTCCTGCACTTCACGTGACGGTAACTGGGGCTCTGAAAGTCTTCTGAAGCCTCCCATGGCTTTTTGAACATTACTTCCAGCTTTGTGCACTGCCTGGCAAGCCCGTGGGGGGGCTCCAGAGGACAGGTAGCAGTGGCTTGATGGCAGCAGCAGGGCGTCACGCGTCACCTCCAGGGGTTCCATAGGTGTGCCACCTGGGAGTATGTGCCCCTCGCAATGAACAGTAGGAACACCGCTAGTGGTGTTCCCTTGCCCCCCTTGGTCCCCTTGCCCGCGCTAAGCTGCTGCTGCCTCCTAACTTGGGTAGGGTCAGTAGTGAAATTCAGGGGGTTCGCCCAGGTTCTATAGAACCGGTTGTTAAATGGCCGGGCCCCGCCCACTCGCTTACCTCAGCTGGCTTCGGGTTTTTTTTGGCTCTGGCTATGATGTCATAGAACCGGTTGTTAATTTATTTGAATCCCACCACTGGGTAGGGTCCAGCACAGATCAGCCGGCCTGCCAGCACCTGCCCAAATTAGAATTGTGCTCTTGCTCTCTCTATGCAGCGCTGCTGTGTAACCTTATCCATCTGCTTTGTATTCTTCTATCCTATGTGTGATGCATTGTCTGTGTCTACACATCATACCTGATATAGCAGGTGAGGGGTGGGTAAGACTCCTGGGCTGTGTGATCTCCGGCTTTTTGCATATATTTACATTGGAAGCAGAGGATGAGATGGTTAGATAGTGTCACCGAAGCGATGAACATGGAATTGGGCGAACTCCGGAAGCTAGTGGAGGACAGGGAGGCCTGGCGTGCTGTGGTCCATGGGGTTGCGAAGAGTTGGACACGACTTAGCGACTGACCAACAACAACAAATTGGAAGCACTCCCATTGTGAATGCAAGCCTGTGTTTCTGTCTATTCTCGGTTTCAGGAGGTGAGGGAGATAGTGGTGCCAGGCACATTTTATGGCATTCAGGAGAGCAGTAGATGAGGACAGCAGACTTATGGCCACTGGTGTTGACTATCTCAAAAACAAACACTGAGATCCACACTGCGCCCTCTGCCCCATCAGCCTACGTCAAAGCTGAGGCCTGAGGAGAAAGAGCAATATGGCTTTGCTCGGCCTGGCTGCAGCTGTGTTCCATCGGAGGCTGTGTGCAGGCCAGGAGGCAGCCCCATGCAGTGTAGCATCATCACTTAGAATCATCCATAGAGATGCTGGGCTGTGATCCCGCCCCTGGGCCATGTCATTCCTGCTCTCAACTTAAGGAATCCATGACTTCACACTAGCTCTTTTCTCTGGAATTAACATCCTTCTCCCACACAGTTATTGTGGTGAATCCATCTGACACAGTTTCCAAACCGTCACATTCCAATGTTTCCCATGTTGGCCTCCCATCTTTTTTTTCAGATCTGATTTGTAGCTTCTTTTTTTTTATGCTAAACTCAACTGCAGCCCCAACCAACCTGCTTGCTGTTACTGCTGCTGCATCCAGATGTAGGTTGCTGTCTGGGGGGGGGGGAGCCCCTCTTCAGCTAAGGTTACAATCCAAATTGGAGAGGGACCATTGGGCGGATGGCCTGGTTCAGTACACTCGCCTCATCTTTACAGCAAGCACGAATATGAATTCAATTTTCAAAATTATTAGTATTGCAAGTGCATCTGCAGAAAATAAAAACTGCAATTTTAGAAAATGATGTCATGAAATGAGTAATTAAAGAGCAACTAGCGAAGAACAGCCCAATTAAAGGGTTGATTCAGAAATTCAACTGCCATATGTGAAACTAGCTGAGAAGAAAAAGTTGCTGTAAAAGAAAAGAGCAAGGAAGAAAACAGTTTCTTGTGGAAGGGTAGGTATCTGGGAGAACTGGGATCTTTGCTGGATGGGACTTACTTTTCAGCACCCAAATATTAGGGTACTCCTTATAGTGGAAGAAGGCTTTGCAGAATTGCTATAGGGAATGTAATGCTATATGGGAGTTACAATCCTGTACCTGGGAGTACATCCCACTGAAATGTGTGGTACTTACTTCTTCATGGATATGTCTAGGATTGCACTCTAAAAGCACAAGTCTATGTATATGTATACCCAAGAGTAAGTTTCATTGTGGGGCTTACTCTCAGTAAGGGGTGGATTGTACCCTAAGTGTCCCATGGAACTACCATTTCAATTCTACCAACTCTTCTGAAGAGCTGTGCCATAGGGGTATAACAGAGCCCTGGCATAGGAGCAAGTTATAAGCATGTCACTTTGAGTGTGGGCTGATACCAACTACAGAGAACATGCGTAGGCCTGAGGAAACCCATTGATGTCCAGGTGGCCTATGGAAAGGTAACAAAGACTTGTACTTCCCTTGTCAAGCCTGATTGCTCCTTGGAAGGACAAGTACTGAAGCTGAAGCTCAAATACTTTGGCCACCTCATGAGAACTCTTTAGAAAAAACCCTCATGCTGGGAAAGATTGAAGGCAAAAGGAGAAGGGGATGGCTGAGATGGTTAGATAGTGTCACCAAAACGATGAACATGAAATTGGGCGAACTCCGGAAACTAGTGGAGGCCAGGGAGGCCTGGCGTGCTGTGGTCCATGGGGTCGCGAAGAGTCGGACACGACTTAGTGACTGAACAACAACAACTTCCCTCTCCCAGGCCGTCTGGTTGCCCCACACCACCATAGCATGCAGCTCATCCTCTGTCAGCAGTGCTGCCTGCTCTGGGCTGGCAGGTGATAGCCTTGGGCGCTTAATAGCGATGGTTGTAGCCACAACTAACATGACAGTGCTGAAAGACTGCAGTTCTCATGATCTATTTTCCTTCTCTGTGCCCCTGGGGGACTTCATTTTAAGTAAGTTTCCCATAGTCTGTCTTTTGAAAAGACTCAGGGCAATAGTTAGACTGTGAATACCAAATGCTCCATTCAACCCCCAGTTTCAAAGAGTAAGAGCAGAATGTGCTAAGCTCGTGTTTCAAAAAAAGTTAGGCTGCAGCAGGGCTGGCCCATCCATGAGACAGTTGCCTCAGGTGGCAGATTGGCAGGGGCACCCACCCACCTCCATCCACTCACTCACTTCCACTGCTCCCACTCCTGGATTGGAAAAAGAAGGGAGCAGAAGACAAAGAGTGGTGGAAAACAGAGGAGTTTGGTTGGCTAGAGTGTCTCCTCCATCCCTCGCTTCCTTTCCCAACCCAGGGAGTGGGAGGAGCAGCAGCGACTCATCACCAGGTAGGTGGGGTAACATTTGGCAGGCCTCCTCAGGTGCCAGGAGGACTTGGGCCAGCCCTGGGCTGAAGAGAAGGTGTTGCAAGTGATAGACTCAAAGGATGAGAATCAGGCTTTGGCACGTATGGGGGCAGAGGGTACCATCAAGAACCTCTCTCTCTCTCTCTCTCTCTCGCCTCTGCACTGTTGCTGCCAAAACATGCCATCTAATTTGAGAAGTTCAAAAGAAGCTGTTGGTGGTGATGAGAAGCATCTGAGGAGTCAGAGAGGGGCATTTGGAGAATCTCTCTGTAGCTGAGCCATTTCAAATTGCAGCTTCCCTCTCTCCTTAAACTGTTCTGCAAAGCATTTGGAATTCAGACTGTTGCTTAGATTTATTTTTTGCTTCAAGTGATTTTCCAAGCTTTGCTTATTCTGCAGGATGCTGGGAGAGGGCAATGCAATAAGACCTTCGAAGACTGCATCATGTGCCAAAGTAAACAGTCTGTGGGCCAGCAGGATGGAGCTTCTGGAAGAGAACCAAGAGCTTTGAACTAGGCAATGGGAACAAAGGCTTTTTTTTCCCAGGTGCAAAAGAATCTCTTCAAGGGTAAAGCAGCTTCATCTCCAACAACCATGCTTGCCTTGCCCCTAGCTGGAAGTCTAATGGACATTGGGAGCAGCAGTGTCAAACAGCCACCTGGTGGTATGTGATTCAACTTGAAGGGCAGAAGCCAAACAGCTGCTGCCATGAGAAAGATGGGGACAGAGAAACCCTTTCCACTCTAGCTAGGAACACAGAAATACTTTGCAAAAGGGACTCGGAAAACCAAAAGAGAGAAGGGAGATTAGCTAAGTTCATAGCAACTTTTTTCTTAAGTTCCTTGACACCATGTGGGAAGTAAATCTCTCTCTCTCTCCCCCCCCCCCAATCCCAAGGTCCTTGAGGCAGATAATACAACTAAAAACAATAAAATATAATACCTGAATATAGTCACATCTCATGTGGGAGTTAGGCCCCGAAGTCAGTGCATATTGCAAAAAATCACATACACTCAAAATTATCCTTGAAAACCTCTTAAATCCAAAAAAATTCCTAATATCCCTTTAAAACATAGAACCACATGCAGGAACTGAGCCTGATAAGGAACAGCAGATTCACATCGCCTGTCTCATGCTCATTTTATGAGGTATCATGTCTCATGCCATTTCAGTGAAATGGCAGGCAGAATTGCCTGTAATATGTAAGATTGTTTCTGTCTTCCCCTCCCTTTTTCTTTCCTTCTTGCTGGGTACATATACAGTCAATCTTCATCATCCACTAGGGCAGGGATGGCAAACAGATGATATGCATCTCAAAGGTGACATCCCATGACATTTTGGGTGACATGCCAGCATTCACCAACATCCAACAACTGAGGATTTCTTCATAATGATTTAATTTTTTGTAATTATTTATAATGACTTCTAAATGATTTGATTTTTTTAATATAATGATTTTTTTTAATATAGTGATTAATGTTTTATTTAAAGGGACCATCCAAACGGATTGCACCTTCTGTGCATTTTTTGTGTCAGTGGTGGCAGCAATGACCACCACCACCATCCTTTGGGTAGGGGGTGGGCAAGGCAGCGGTGGGGGAAGCTGCAAATCTTCTGCACCGCAGGCATGGTCTGCCCTCAGACTGGACCTGTCCCTAGGGATACAGAAATACCAAAAATTGTAAATTAAAATTAAAATATTTGTGCATTGTTTTTAAAAACTGAAATGGCCCTGAGACCATGCAATACCTGTGACAGCTTCCAGGGTCTACTCAGAATGTTTGAAGGCTCCTGAGTCAGGTTATTTGCTGTTCTTTTTGAAAGGCAAATGTAGGATGGGAAGAGAGAGAGAGAGAGAAGAGGAAATTGACCAGCTCATTGCCTGCTCTTTATAGTAAGTATCCTGAAGGGTGGATTGGATTCAGGGAGATGTGTGCCATGAGGTTAAACCTCCACTGCTGCACTTTACAGGAATGTTTCAAGAGAGAGTAAAGAAAACATGACATTTTTTTTTTCCTTTCCATTCCTTCCCTATAGTATATAGCAGGGGTCTCCAGACTTTTTAGTATGAGGGCCACACATCGTACATTTTATGGATTCTTGCAGGCTGAAAAAAAATTGTTATAAATGAATGAATGAAATTTAAATGAATGAATAAGTTTTACTTGGATCTCTTTTGTAATCAGTATGATAAGATTCAGGAAAAAATGAGAAATGTGAAATTTAGAAAGAAACAATGCTGTGCTTGAACTGAGAAATGGTATCCTGAGTAAAAATGTCAAGTATTTCAATTTGCTGCAGGCTGGATAAAATCTTGGCAGGCCAGATGTGGCCCACAGGCGGAGACCCCTGGTATATAGTAATAAACTGCTCAGTTGACATCCAGCCTGATCTGACCCTCTAGCATTATATAATACCATAGGAGAGGGCCTCCAAGGAATTGGAAAGAAAAAAGGCCAGCACAGGTCTGCCTGCCAGTGCCAAGATCCTCTGTGCTGCTACAATGTGCCTTGTGGCACGTTTATGACTGTGCATGCGCCCATTCTGCTGGCAGCAGATAGCTTCAGATTGGACTGGAAATCATGAGAATCACAGCAGATTATTTTCAATTTTTATTTTCCTTTCATTGCAGCAATGCGTGTTTTAGCCTCTTCACTAGCAGAGTTTCAGGGTACAATTCTAACCTGGAGGTAGGCCAGCACAGTTAGGCCAGCACAGTTGGCTGGCACACCATAAAGTATGTTTGGACCACTCTCAGAGTCAGAGAGGCCAGCACACAGACATGCACCATCCTCCCTGACTCCGAGAGTGGTCCAAACGCCAGGCAAACTTTGCTGGCCTAACTGTGCCGGCCTAATTCCTCAATTATGTCCAAGCTACATCAAAGTGGCATTTTTCCAATGTTGTGTTGGCGTCCGCAGCGCATCCGCAGAGCTGCATATGTGCGCCAGCATATGTGACAATGTGCCGGCATATCTCAAGGATAGGCTTTAGGATTTGTTGATTAAAAAAGAAGTGCAGGGAAATGCAAAACTGAGAAGTTATCAGAAAATGTTGAAGAAAACTGCCTAACTGGGAAGAAGGACAAGAGAGAAATGGCAGAGAACTCTTCTGTGCTGCAATTAGATGCTATCAGGAATAGCCTGGGGTTGCCAAAGGATTGGCAAGAATGAAACTTTGCACCCAGTACTCAACTGCCTTCCAAAAGGCAGATACAAAACAGGCACTGCTTCGTGCTTCTTTGGCAACAATAGATGGAGCTGATATATCAATCAAATAATGCAAAATGGGGCCAAGCAACACACCTACTTAAAAAGTTTGTGCTCTGTGCCTCTGGCTGTTCTCTCCTTTTTCTTTCTTTTATTGTAATTGTTGTTTTAGCGTTGTTGAACTTGACCTCCCTGAACCAGCTGCTTCTTTTAGCTCAGAACAAGATTAAACAGAAACTGTCTATCTTTTATTTAGAGCAGAAGCTGACCAGGCTTAGCAAGATCTGCAGAAGAGCCCCACCTAGAGGTTAGAAAGGGCTGTTGCTACGCACAGTCAGTCCTCTTTATATGCAGCCTCCCTATCTGGGACCTTACCTATCTGTGAGGGGCAAAATTGCTACTTCTATCTGTGCCTCTCTTCTTGTAATCCACTAAACAGAGTCCTTCCAGAGGCTGCAGGGACCTTCAGAACGGCACCTTTGACCA
The DNA here is from genome assembly GCA_029204185.1 of Lerista edwardsae. Taxonomy (NCBI): domain Eukaryota; kingdom Metazoa; phylum Chordata; class Lepidosauria; order Squamata; family Scincidae; genus Lerista; species Lerista edwardsae. The sequence goes on along the minus strand of JAJKFI010000082.1, from coordinate 214,883 downwards.
GCCCTGACCCCTTTAAAATGGCCAGCAGAAGCAAGTGCTGGCCATGTTAAAGGGGTGCATGCTGATCGTAGGTTCCATTCTGAAGATCCCTGCAGCCTCTAGAAGGTCTCTGCAGCATTCAGACATCTTTTGGCACTTCCTGCAGCACTCTCCTGGCTTCTTGAGGGCCTCTGGGGGTTCTTCTGATGGCAGATAAGGTACCCCTTGCACCTGATCCCATGGATCCCACAGGATCAATGGTTCATTATCTGCAAATTTGCTATCTGCAAGGATTGCCTGTAACCTAACCATAGCGGATAATGAGTGATGCAGGAGGACCCCTCCCCCAGGAATTCTCTCAGAAACCATTCTCTCTCCTGGCTGGAGCACACAGCCCAGCCGAGCCAAAACCACCATGCCTCCTCTTCTACCCAGCTGCACACACGCAGCCCAGCCGCGCTGTAACCGCCATGAACGTCTTCCCCTAGCTGTGCACACACAGTCCAGCTAAGTTACAACCAACAAATAAATTTACACTGAACTAAGGACTGAACCTTGGCGGGGACCCAACTCGTGGCCACAGCTTCCCCCGGGTCTCGCTGCTAACAACAGCGGTGACCCGGGATTCGAACTCGCGCCGCCACCGCCGCCGCAGCCCCAGCAGACTGGCCTGAGTATCCGAGCCAGCACTTGACAGGATTACCACAGCACTTGATAGGATTACAACAACGCTTGACAAGATTACAGCAGCTCTTGACTTGCAGTTTCAGCTCAGCACACGCCATACCCAAACTGTTAACTGCAAACCAACAAGCCAGCTGTCAAAATTCCGAGCCGTTCCTTGAAAGCACTGCTTACCAGCTGTCAAGACTCCAAGACAGCCAGGATCAAGTGAACTGTCAAAAGACTGAACTGTCAAAATCTCTCCTTAAAGGGAAAGCAGACTTCATGAATGGGGTTTTCTGAATGGGAACTGTGCATTGTATGAATGAAGGGTACCTTTTGTGAATGGACACCATACGATTTAAGGGAGAACTGTCATGTTGAGCTTTGTGCTTGTGCATACTGAGAAAGGGGGACACAAAATGGCAGCCGGCAAACAAAATGGATGCCAGCTCTTTTGAGGGATGTGCAGTTGCCATCGAGCCAGCCCCTCGGGTCACGTCCTTGGCACCGGGCCCCATGATCTCCGCCAAAGACATTTACATAATGAACTTACATGAACTTTTTGTAGTGAACAGGTTTCTTTACGTATTGAAATGTATGAATTGTAGTGAATAAATTTCTTTAAATGCATGAATTGTCCTTTTGTGTTGCAAAATGTATCTGTCTCTGCCCCCCATTGACCCTACGCTCTTTGTCACCCATCTTCCAGAAATCCAATCAAGTCTTTGTCCACTGTACCCCAGCGATTAGCCACTTCTCCAATCTTTTGTCATGCCAAAATTAGTTCTCCTTCTAGGGCACCAGTTACCCTTCAGGCAGGCAGGCATGTCTCGGGGAGTTCCTCAAACCCACTCCTGACCAATCACAGGTCCCGAAATCCCCAGTGCCCCAATAATCGAAGTGGGATTAAACAACGGACTTTGATTGGATATTTTATTTCGCTTCATCTACATGTAAAAACATATAAAACTACCTGTCTCTTCAGTTTGGCATGCAATTAGGGTGCCCTTTTGCACACGCAATTTGTGGCCTTGTTGCGTCTTTATTGCGATAAATATCTTTTCCGGAATTCCATCGAAGTCCAGCTGGCATTTCTTTCGTCGACGTTAAACTTGGTAAGCTATAGTAAGGATCCTGAGGGGGGATCGGTGGGACCAGGAGAATTTGTGACCCTCAGCAGGAACACACGCTGGGAAAAACGAACCTCTCAATCTAGGGAGTCCGGTCTCACCTTTAAAGGAACAGAGACATACAGAAATCGCCTATCCAGGCTTGATTTCCTCCCATTTCATGAGGATTGCTGTATCTCATTGACATCCCAGTCCTGTTTTTGAAATACCGCAGTGTACCTCAGCATACATGGGCACAATGATAGCTCTGCCAGCATAGAAGTCCACTTGCCGATGGATGTGGTATGAACACCGGTAGAATGCTATGCTGACATAACTACGATGTATGGTAATTTGGACAGAAGCAGAACTCTGCCAGCGGCCAAAACGGGGAGGAAAAGAGAGAGAGAGAGAGAGAGAGAGAGAGAGAGAGAGAGAGAGAGAGA